>JAQIXX010000104.1:0-96070 GCA_034700605.1 Willowsia nigromaculata | reverse complement strand
CGTGCTGGAGACATATATCCACCGTGCTGGAGACAACCACCGTTCTGGAGACATATATCCACCGTGCTGGAGACATATATCCACCGTGCTGGAGACAACCACCGTTCTGGAGACATATATCCACCGTGCTGGAGACATACCACTGTAAAAGTAGTGAACAACGCACAATGAGCCATGGTAAATAAGGGGTCGTGCGTAAATAATGTAGTGCCCTTTCAAAGAACTGGGTGGGTAAACGCCAGTTAATGTAGATGTGTCGTTTTAATTAATTCCCATCTATCCGCTATGAATAGAAGTGGGTGGTCATTTTTAGCAGTCCCGATTACCCATGAACGAACCCATGTTACGCGAGGACAGAGATATCATAGGGGAAATATAAAGGAGTATGATATGTAAATAAAACGGGAATGAATTTTTAAAGCGTTGGATATTAATAGTGCGTCAACAACACCACAATCGCTAGAATGTGGTGTGTTGAAAACACACTTAGCCATGGGTATTAGCAAAAATTGTGTTGTTATAAGCCACGGCTTTCGCGGATAAATTCTAGCATAGCACAAACACCTACTCTATCGTGAATAAGCATTTAGTTAAAGACGCGCATAATACAGAACCTGACACAAATATGTAGAAAATACAGTTTGGTGAAAGAGGAAACGGATTCTCTTATAAATATGATATTACGGTGGTATGGTGACTGCTCTAGTGCTTATTTGTCATTTCCCATAATCCCCGAGGGCATTTGTACGTCAAGAATATTTCAGATTTTATCTGGAACACAAATTCATTTGAATTTTATTTGATTTCTATATATATCCCGGTGTTTCAGTCAGCTTTCATTAGATATCAAGCTGTCTCATTTCTCATTCCACTGCCACCACCACCACCACATCACCATCGCAAGTACTATAAAAAATACGTGCAGAGTAATTCATGCAACTCGGCTCTCTCTCTCTACGCTGTTATACGTTATTTGTTTGCATCATCATCTCCATAAGCCTTGCTACTACTGATGTTACAGTAGTTGCTTCCGAAGGCTTACAAACTAACAATTTGCATTTAATATCACTGCTACGTAGAATTTTCGCGTTTTTGTTTTTAAATACTTTTATAGGTAACACAGACGTAAAGACGCAGATGATACAAGTTATTATATTTATTAGACATTTCCATTTGTACCTTCTGATTTACACATTTCAAACGATAAACTCCATTGCTTGTGAAGTATGCATTCACTGCTAAGCAGTTTGCACATGATAGTTATCTTCACCATTACTAAACACCACTTCCAATCAAGTGAGAGACATCATCTTCATTTTCTCTCCTTATTTTGGTATTTTTTATTACAGCTCATCGAAGAGCTCTTCTCTCTCTCTCTCCATGTATGCGACTCTCCTGCAAACTGCTTGTAAACTACATGTGTTCTCATTTCAGATCATCATTATACAAGCTTCCTTGGCTCCACAAGGATGTTTCGTTTCACACAAGCATTTTCAGATAGCATGCTGCTCCCCTGCTACCATCGTAACTAGTTAAAACTGCGAGGGAAGATGGAGAGAGAGAGAAAAAGAGCGAGAGCGAAAATGACCGTGCTGACGTAGTCGATACGAGAATAGAATTATAATAAATGTTAATAAGTTTTTCTACCAATCTTTTCACACCGTCGTGGACCATTGTAATAATAAAAAAGTTTTTATTTCGGACTGTAAGAGAGCGTGAGCCATAACGAGGTGACTGCTGCGTCTATATAGCACCATGAGGACTGTAGACTCCTGTTTCAAACACGTGGAGAGCTTTCTTAATCAACATCGTCATCATCATCATCATCAAAAAGCAGCAACTCCACAACTTTTATACTGTCTTCTCATCATCATCAGCAGCATTGACTTTGCGTTCACACAGTAGGAGGAAGCAGGAGACAGAAGAAAAACGCCGAGAAAAAAAAGAACTGTACAATGATCATATCGATCACGTTCACCCAGTCAGTGCTGCTGCTAATGCAAGAAAATATTGAAATTCCCCCACGTCTTTCCTCACTAAAGTACAAATACGTATATTTATATGTGTCTACGCAACGACATGGAAAATAGAAGCACATGCATACTCAACGAAATTTAATTCGGCCTGTCTATCTGTCAAAATTTGCTTCCCAATTCCCAACTACATTTTGACGACCTACTTTTTCATGAGCACTTATAACCCTTTATATTTTAATTTTTTTTCTTCGAAAGGAATAAAAATTACTGGTGTACGCGGTATGAATAATGTACTTTATTGAGAATGATTATTACCTCATTTCACCCCAAACTTAAGGTAAAGTGAGTCTAAAAAATGGAGTTGTGAATGGGTAATAAAATTCATGTCAGAATACAAAAGACAATGTCGTTTTCAATAAAACGTGTAAGAATTCGTTCCTAAAGTTATGAGAGTTTCGTCTCATTTCACACCTTCAAATTATTCCTAGCTATGTATATCATCGTGAAGTAAAAACATGTATTTTACGTAGTTTAAAAATTGTATCTGGATATTGCAGCCATTGTTTGAAATTCGATTCATTTGTCTTTTTACATTCACCCAACTTGTCTTACATCCAACATGTGAAATAATAATGAGTAATGCATGCTATGAACTCTGACTGCTCTTCTTTATTTGCAGTTTCCAGCCCCTTCAACAATTCATTCACTCACAATTAGCTGAAGCCAATCAAGATTTGTGTTCCGACTTCTCCTTCTGCCTTGAGACATTTTCTGCAAACAGCAAATGCTGTAAGAACGAGTGGAAGACATAGATACTCATTAGTAGCATGTAAAATTTTGAGTGCTGCTTCTGCATCAACAAACAAAACAACAATTGACTCTAATGTTAATACACAGTAATAATAACATGGATTTTAAAACGAACATTGGCCCCAACTAACCAGCCATTGTACACACTCAGGTTTTCTTTCAACTTGTTGAGTGCAAGGTGGATGATTTTTTCGTTTTTTATTTCATTTTACCAGTTTTTACATGCAAAAAAGGCAAGTGTGTAGCTCCATAATATGCGCACATATGTATATAGTATGGTTTCATGCCGCCCCTCTGTATCTGCCTTGCTAAAGCAGGACTGAGTTATAGCTACGTAGTGATAGTAATGCTAGCCAACGGGAAAGAAAACCAGAAAAACAAATGGATAAGCTGAAAAAATATTCTTACTTTCGCATTAAATATTGGTTGACTGACAAAGTATAATAACAAATGAAGTATAAAAAAATGGTTGATGCTGCAATGCAACTTATAGCTTGATCAGCAAACGGATACGTATATAATATGTGGGTAATATCAGCAGGATATGATATTAAGTGAAAAGCTAGTCTGAATTTGGTGGAAATTCTTCGTGGTTATGTTACTCATCTCTCTGATCTCTCTTTCTCGTTCTCTTTGTCGAGTAGGCAAGGATGAAACAGGAACGAAAATGAAGTGCAGGGAAAATATCAAAAGGCGCCACCAGCATTGATGTAACACCACCACCACCATCAAGTATTTCATTTTATGTATGTAGGTATTTTTTTCTATTTACCACCACCGCCACAAAATGCACTATCACGATCATCATGACCATCGTCCATTTTCTCTTCTTACCTTGTCAGACATGACATAACAACACACCATCACATTTACATGCTTAATAACCGCTTATGGGAAGAAGGGGCAGCCAAAAGGAGTATCACAAGGTGGACACCCTATTATTTTACATTTTCGCCGCAAAAATTCATTGTTCATATGAAAGGTAAATATAATATAAAATCTACATATTAAATCTGGCTGACGTGAATCTTGAAAAAAAAAACATATCAAGCTCACCACCACCATTGCACCGTGATCAGCATTCAACGTCCTATCATATCTGATGTCTGTTACTCTTTAAATTCTGCTTATAGGCAAGCCAGTCTTCATCACGCTCAGCTACGTACATTCAACCGTATTAAATAAAATGAAAAGCCTTTGCCCTGTTGCAGAATGATAATGAACAGAAATTACACTTTTGTTTTTAGATCAAAAGGGGTAAACCTGATCTAGTTCCAAATGAAATGGCAGTGATTTTTTCTCAATGCTTCATAAAAAGATACAAGACAAACATATAATCTCGTGTCTGCATTTCTGTAGTTTGATTCAGACAATTCTTATCCAGTCATAGCAAAAAAATCAACTTGCTCAAAATAAAACACGAAACAAAATATATTTTGCTTTCATGTTAAAAAAATAAATGCACTTCAAAATTTGACCACTGACGCTTGAAAAGTTTCACTAACTATTAAAAATGTTTCATTGTGTATGTATGTAATTTGGGAAGAAACACTTGACATATGCTAGTTGATGTTTAATTAGCAGACAGAGCGAAAAAGTACTTTTCCCTAAGCTGATGCACTCTTGAATTACTTTTCAAGAAAACAAAAACAAGTAATAAAACCTCTTTTCATAGGACGAATAATTAAACTGCATAAATTTACACTACACAACTCAGCACTCTATTGCTCAATATTCGTAAAAATGTATAAAAAGGTCCTGACGACGGTGCTAAAATAGCATTGTGAATAGAAAGCATACTGCCTGCAATTCATTTTAATAATCAGAGCAATGTGGAATTACAATTCGTACATTTTGTGGCAGCGCACCAATTTGTAAAAGTCAAATGAAGAGGTGGTGCATCTCCTATTGGAGCATATTTTTACTCCTTTGTATTTTTGTTAATTTATTCCAAGTCCTAGTCTCATACAACAATAGATACTAGCCAAAAGGAAAGCAAACAGTAATAACAATAATAATAGCCCATTCCCTACTTATACGTTGGAATGCAGATGTAATTCTCAAATTGTACTACATTGCTGAAATCATAGAAGTTTCAAAAAAATATATGGCAAAGCTGCATATTAAATGTTTTGTTCTGTTAAGGGAAACCAGGCTTCAGTATTAGTAGCATTTAAATCTCCTGAATTAATGTTGGTGATGCTGGCTGCACTAAACTGCTGCCGCTAAATACATCATGCTTTTCCTAGCGAGAAGAAGAAGAGAGGCAACAGCAATACAAGAAGAATAACAATATTAAAATTGTATAACTTTCATAACTCCAAAAGTCATAACAATTATCATTATGATCATTGTTATTATTATCATTACCATTGTCATTTTATAGCTTTCTTGTTGTGTTGCTTCTCTTTCGCTTTATCTATCCTCATACATAATACGTATATGTAGCTAATCGCCTTTAGAGTTTCAGTTTTGAAACTCTGATATAAGCTGTTTATGCTATTTGTGTTTTGTTGCTGTTGTGGATAAATTCACTAAAAAGCAGTATCAGCAGAGGAGGGGACACACGTAGCGAGGGAGTAGTCGTTTGCTAGTTTTCCTTTTTTAAATGTTCTCTTCATATTTCTGTGTCTGTACTGTACTACTAGTAGAGTAGGTAGGTATACATGGTTGAAAGGGAAAGAGAATAGGACGACATGATAAATTAAAGCTTTACATGTGAAAATGATAAATGATGGTATTACAAATTGTTGAAGATCTGAGCTCGCTCCTTGCATTGTTACAAACAAATAGAATTGCAATGCAGATGGAGACTTTAAGGAGAAACTATTTATTAGTACTTAACAAATGCAAATGCAAGTAGCCCTCTTCAACTGAGAAAATGAGCTCTGCACGTGTGTTCGTTTGTGCGAGTGATGTGTACCTAAGTACAAGTCTGCCGAGTAATAATAATAATATGTAATAATGACCACTAAAGATGGTAATTACCAAAGTGCTCTATAGTTGTAGTTTTCTGGTCATTACTGCTTACACAGAATGCATCCGTATGGCTTGCAGCAACCATGACATCAAGTGAACATTATGAAATGAGTTTTTACAGTTTTTTTATTTGAGTTGTCTGATTTAAGTTGCTTTTCGAAAAAACAGGTTATGAAATGAAATAAAATGCAAATAAATATCTAATGTAATGGTTGACATCCTTACCTGTGGTTCTTCGGCACGCTGGATTCTTTCCACATTGCAAGTACAGTGAAGTGTGAATCCCAAAACTGGAGAGTCAACCTGAAACGACAGTAAAGAGAGGGTTAACCATTAGTCATAATAAAGTTGAACATAAAGCAGTGCTAATATAACACACACATAAATCATTGAAGAGTACTTATTTATTATTATGCAATATGGGTACACTAAAACGTGTAAAGTGCACACTTACTTACGTATAATTTAGATGCGCACATAAAACAACTTTTTTAGCAAGAACATTTTTGGCAATGAAGAGGTCGACGAAAAATCGTGCACAAATTTGTACTACTTGGTCTAGAGCTGCTACCATTTATTCTCGCCACCATTTATTACCATTAGTGCTGTCATTGGTAGTTCACGCCGCTACAAGTATACTTATTATTTGTTGTATATTCTTGAAAGTTTTCAAGTGACACAGAAATTAGTTTTAAATATTTTCAAAAGTATTCCTTGCACAGTTTATGCATTTTTCTTGTTGAGTGAGCCGAGTCGGTAAGTTGTTGTAAGAGTGCACGGAGTAGTGAGAGAAGAGAAAATGAAAAATATTTTCAAACATAAATTTAGCTCAAATGGCTTCCTGAGATTTATTTCACTTTTTATACAGATTTACAAAAACCTTGAGAAGCTAATGGATGGGAGAATAGAAGAAGCGAAGGAGACGAAGAAACTGTATTTTTACTTTTCAAGCAGATGAAATTACTCCGGTTGAGTTCATTCCATTTGCTGGAAATGAAGTCGTAAAAATTATTACTGTACACAGATACTTTGAAGCTGAATATGTATTTATGTAGATACATACCAGTGCATGATCTCTCTCAGTCGATAGTGACGAAGGTGCGTGCATGTATCCTTTTACTTACGCATCAAATGTGTGCATTTCTTTCGAAAGAGTTGAACGCAAAATACACTAAAATATTGATGCAAGTATGCATGCTTGGAATGTATGATAATGAAATTCTCTTATTGACCAAAAATACTTATATGCAACATAATGCGAGTTGTGAAACTTTTCTTTCCACTCATCCATCTTTTTATTGATATGTTTGGAAGGGAAATATTATGCGGAAAGCAGCACTTTCCTTCGTTGAAAAACCCCAAGGGTGGATGCTTGTAAGTGGTTGATGAGGCTACTTTACTCGCTCTCTGCAAAAGTAAACACTCACATTTACTATATATTTGGAAAGCAAGCAAAATGCCAAATAAATTTATGTCGGTAGTCCCTTTCGCAATTCTCTCTACACAGACCTATCTAGCTATCCATCTACAAAATGCGTTTTTCTCTTAGCACTGTAGCAAAACATTGACAACGAAGGAAAATAATGTAAGTTGAATCATCTTCTTGAGAGATTTTTTCCCTTCTTTCTATTCTTCTCCACGAGTGAAAAATAATAACAGCAAAAGGCCTCATAATGTGTACGTAGTTGACTAAATGCACTCACGTATGGCAACTCTAACGACAAGTTTGTTTCAATAGATATCTCTCTCTTTCTCTGCCTTTTGCTGTTGTATTGCTAGTGAACTAATAGCATCGCATGTTCCAATTTGCAGGTCTTGTGGAAAAATATATAGGTTTAATGACAGTTAAAGGGGAAGAAGAGATATAGAATGTTGCAAAAACCGATGAAAATGTTTTCCGTTCTTAATAGCATCTATTTTTTCCTCTTCCTGCTTCTCTCTTCTTTCCTTGCTGCAATACTCAAGTTTAGCTTTCTTTCCTCGCCTTCCTCGTATGGCAGTCGGAGTAAAGTAACGTTTACATTCCTACTTTCTTTTATCGAGTGGCTGACTGAGTCAGAGAGAGAGAGGGGAGATTCAAAGAGTTGAAAGAAAAAGAATGAATATTGCTGCTATCCATAGTGCACAGTCATTCAGCTATGCGATAGGAAAAAGAAGAAAGTGCAAGAGACTCGAACTCGATTTTCTCCTTTGGTAAATGTACACACACACGTAAACAGTGCTTCATCAGTGCAATAACTAGTGAGAGAAGCAGAGAGCAGTATAATGTGTATAGTGTATATGGAATGGTATGCAGTGCCTAACAGCCTGAGAAGATGACTGTCATTAAAGCATTATTGCTATACGAAATACTTCAATTTTATAGCATCAAGCGGAAAAAACTGCATATTACATATAGCAGTAAAGGAGGGGTATTAGCAAGAAAATTATATGTGTATGCTCGACACTATTTTTATAGATTATTCGACTTTACGATTAAACTGCCTTTATATCATTGGAAAGCAATGTCTTCTTTCCTTTGACGATGGAGCCGATGTTGCTGCTGCCACTAAGCTTAAATCCTCTTTTCCCTCTCATTCCCATGTCATTCAAAATGTAGAAAGGGTCCATTTTCTTAAGGTTTTTTTTTCTTTCTAGTCAATATGTTAGGAACAGAAGAAAAAGTAAAAGAGAAACGAAGTTTTTTCTGGAAGCTGTGATTTTTGTGAAAGACACTGAAACTTTCATCATCATCATTGTGATCATCAGTAGTAGTATCAGCATGAGTAGCGGAATGGAATGCGATCATCACCACTTTCTTCTGAAATAAAAGGAATCTGCGTTCATTTTCTCTTTTTATTTGTTTCTTCTTACATATACTTTTGTGGGATGGTGTAGAAATATACGCGGAAGTTCAAGGACCAAGAAATTACATCAAATGTTTGCATCACGCACTAAAGATTCGTTATTGGCATTTCATTAGATAAGGTAAACTCCAAAAACATACATTAAAGAGGGCAAGGAAAGCTTAATTGATAGCCATTTTCCTAGCGCCATTCCATTATGTACGCAAACCGTTAAACTTCAAGTGCAAACGCATCGTCAACACGTAATGATTAGCAGGAAAAAATCAATTTTTGTTTGAGAACATGTTGAGTAAAGTACTGTTTTGTATACAAATATGCGATTTACAAGTTCAAAAGTGTCAACTTGCTGCTAAAATTCATTAGGAAAAGTATATTAAGGGAAAATAAACATGATTCCGGACTAAGGAAATTACAAACTACCACCGCTTCCATGGAATTATCATTATTGGTTAACAAGCAGAATTTTTGTAGCGGATCCTTTATTCTCATCGTCATCATGGGAAAATTGTGCAAATCCATGCAATCTCCTTTTTCACTTAACTAGTTCATTGTGGCGCAACAATGAAAATGATGAGAGAGGCTGGCAGCAGTTACCAGCAATGTAGCTTCACAGGAAGGAAATTTGTGAAAATCGTTGTTGCATACCAATTTTTTCTCTTCTGCTTTTTCCTCTCGTAGGTGTGGTGATGGTGGTTGGTTACAGTAATAGCGTTTCTGTACCACACATTTATGTATATCATAGGCCATCAATGCATGCAAGTATAGGATATAGACGTTTCAGCATAACAACTTTCCATCATCCCAATGATCATACAGAACGTATAACTGCTACAGCAACGAAGTTCTCTACTTCACGACTTTCTATACTCGTTAGGTAGTCTTATAACTTTTCCCTGTTTTTGTTATGCAGTATGTCATCATCATTTTTAACAAAGGCTGCAAGGAAATTATGAAAATTCTCATTTCCTCTACAAAGGCGCTTATAGTTAGCTGGCCCAGATGACGTGATGATGAAATCCGTACTTTTAACTTTCACTCGTGCGTGTCAGCATTGGCAAACTCTGAACTCAACAGTGTAGAAGACCAATGGCAAATAGAACGGGAATTATGATCAGAATATTCTTATCAATATCCGTATTATTTCACTCTACATACATTAACCTTTCTACGCATATGTTTTTGTATTTTATTAATGAGGATTTTTACTTGCTTTCGTCAAACGAAACACTAACGGTCATCGCATCATCGTCGATCATCAAATGTTAAGCACATAGCCACATAAAATTGTACAAGACCAGTATATCGAGTATGATATAGTTAATCCATTTAAAGTTGTCTATTGCGTAAGAGCAAAACCTCACTTCTCAAATTTTCACATTTCCCATAGAAGCTAGACAACCACACCACGGCAGTACACGCTTGTTTCACAAGTAGGTTGTCATTTGATAGTTGTATGCATTACATATTGCGTATACGAAAAGTGGAAAGTCATTATAAAAAGTGGTTTCTGTAATAACAGAAAAAATAATCCTTGCAAACCAAAACATTGTGAGTCCTCTGGAAAAAAATTTCTGACACTTTTCTCCTCTTTCCTCTACTGCACATGCACACGCACATTTATTTTTGGTTAAAAACGAAAGACGTTCTTAATATCACC
This sequence comes from Willowsia nigromaculata, assembly GCA_034700605.1. Lineage (NCBI taxonomy): Eukaryota > Metazoa > Arthropoda > Collembola > Entomobryomorpha > Entomobryidae > Willowsia > Willowsia nigromaculata. Next base: position 85,802 of record JAQIXX010000104.1, on the reverse strand, counting down.
AGCGGAATATCACATGTTGCCAAAGGATGGCAAGAAAAAATGAACAACAGCCATTCTTTCTTCTCCCCATTTTTGTGATGGGAAATGAGTAAGTATCAAGATGGATTGTGCAGTTCAGCGGAAAAATATTTCTCATCTTCTCCTTTTCCGTGAGGAAATGATAAACTAATCCCGTCTCAACTAAGCATATACATAAATAATATGTATGTGTTTCATAAGCTTTCCCCACATGTATAAATACACGCGCACAAACATGTATTCGCGGTCGTTTCCAGTTATCTGCCGCCTCTGGTGCAGCCGGAGAAAGCCAGAAGAAGAGGAAGGAAGGAAAAGGAGAGAAATGAATGTAATAATAAAACAGAACGTGTTGCCGTTCCTTCATAAGGATGTATATAGCAAATGCAACAGCATCTGGTGTTGTGAGCCGTTCATTTCCTTCAAACTCCCTCTTTCCCTATAATCGACATAATGGCCACACAATAGAGTACACATGAATATATGCTGTGCATATAACACCAGTTTCTATAAGACTACTATTACTGTCATTATATACAATCGGATGAAATCTATAGAGAGCATTAGCACTCCGTTCTTTCGAGAAAAATAGCGCGTCAGAAGAAAGATGCAACAACATCACCATCATCATCACAGAATATATGACATCAAAACAAATTTTTAGTGCTCAAGCGTATAGACTCAAGTCGAGAGAATCGTTTACAGCTGAAAGGGAAGCTTTCTAAAAAAAAACAGCAAAGCCAGTTCCAGTTTCAAGCTACAAAATATCTTCATTCTTGCGTCGTTTTTCCGTTCGCTCCTGTTTGGCACACAAGGTATAATATACAGTAAACAAATCCATCTCTCCATCTTATCTGTGGCAGGATTAGTGTGGCCTTTTTTCCTCAGCACAACAACAGCACGCAGCTCATATTACTATAATATAGAGTTGCAAAAAAATCTAGCGTGTAGAAGAGCTTTCTCCTGATACTTTTGATGTTATTCCGAGCCATGTGTTGGCGAGTGATTGAGTGAGTAGAGCACGTACTCCAGCGAGCTTACAGGAATGTTAAAAGGACTAATCCATGCAAGTAGTACTGACAGACTGGCTGAAAGTGATAATAATAATAATAATAATGAATATAAATTCCTCTTTGGCAAAGGGTCTCACACGATGTACATAACACAGTGCTTGAAAATACACTTTCGACTTTTACCAAGTATTATGAAATAGTACACATGAATGTATTTACAATAGATACTCTGGACGCACAAAAATAAACAGAATGGTTATTTAAACACGCTATTGTAATTTTTCTTGGAATATATATGATAGCCATGATCAGAACAAAATGGGGTAACATTCGCTACTATAAATAAGATTATCTGTTCGAAACATTTATTTAACTAGACTGGAAAAAGTTGTGCTACTGTTGCTACCACTACCACTAGATATCAAGTATCGATCGTTCTTCTTATGAAAGTCATTTGTCTGATGATAACCACAAAACTGGAGCGTGGAAATCCTCCTGGCAGATTGCTCGAGGAATAGAACTGAGGAGGATAATATGGTGGTAGTAGGTATACAACAGTGTGGCAGAGAGTCAGTGGGAGGGTTCTATTTAATTCCCGAGTTAACAAAAACAAATGAGAAACGTATAATGAAAATAGAAATGAAATGGAATCTGGAATGTCAGATGGGCGTTATAATGTGAAGATATATGCAGCTCAAAACAAGATTTGGAAGATTTTATGAGTGTGTTCACTCGTACACTGCTACTTCCGCTGGTTGTGATGGTGGTGGTGCTGCTCTTGGAACTCCATACATAGTGAAAGGTAAGTAAATAGTAAATACATTGTTCAAAACAAAACAACAATAATAATAGTAATGGTAGGAACAGCAGGAAGGAGCAATGTTGCCGCTGTGACGCTACACTGTTGCTAGATATCCTTAATACTTTCTAAAATACTTGAAACCGGTCAGCTTGAAAACATGAGACCATTAATTTACAAAGGCGGTGGTAGATACATGCGTTTTTCGAAACAGAATTTAAGTAACTTGGCAGCTGCTTTTACTACAATTTCGTATTTATTGATGTGCTGCTATGTGATTTTCCCTTTGCTCTGTATTCCAACTTTACCAACATTGGCCTATGGCCTTTCTTGCGAGAGGCATTGCGAGGAAAAGGGAAAGTGAACAACAAGCAAACATTTCAGTTGGTAGAGGAGAATTATCAGCGAGATTAATTCCCCGATTGTTCTTGTAGAATAATACAAGGAAAGTAGCAAAGTGAGGGACAACGGAAATGCCAAGGCTTAAGTGTGTTGTTGTTGTATGCATTCCAATATTCATTCTATATCCCCATCACCAGCATCGTCATCCATTCAGTCTAAATAACCGTATACACTTGTTTCCCGTAATCACCTTCAATTCATGTCCATAGAGATAACTACCAAGAACAATGCTCACGTTGTTAATACGAAAGGAGGAGAGCGGGTAGAGCAGAGGAGGATAGACGACAAAATAAATAAGGAAAGATTTGGGCGTCTAACGTCCACACAGAAACGTCAGTGAAAGTTATGATGATGAAACAGACATTTACACACACCCAAGGAGAAAAAAATTGTCTTCATCGTCGTGGCATTAACTAATGGCAGTAGTAATGGCGGTCCTTCCAGTGGTGATTCGATATTCATTTTCCTTCTCTTTTCATTTGCCTGCATAGAAGAACCACCAACTATTAGACTAGAAAGCCCGTATACTCTACAAGCTTAATAGTTATACCGAGAAGGCGACGGCATCCATCGAGAAAAGACCACATGCTGGTAGTAGTATTTCTGTTGTGTTTCCTTTCCTTTCGTTTTTACTTTTTTTCCTCGCGCTCCAATTTTCCCCTAAAAACACATCATGGTTGTCACTACTGCTAATGCTCATATTGTACTACACAGAGGAGAAAAATGACCTAATAAGGAGGCTAACAGTATCAAATAATGCATCTTCTCCCACTAGAACTACTTACACTACAACTCTCTCGTGGTTTTCGTTCATCTAGCGAATAATAGAAAAGGGGGACTAAAAATGTAAGCACACATTACGCTAACGTTTGCCCAGACTATCGTACAAGAAAAGGAGAAAAAAGTCAGCTTTCATCTGAAAACTCTTAAATACCATTTTCAACAAACGAGCTTCCTCAATAATCCCTTTTTTCACGTTTCGCCCATTTTCTTTGAATTAACTGAGAAAAATGCAGTATTATGTTTTGCTAAGCTATAAGTCGAGCTATTCTCCAACTAGAAAAAAACATCCACGGAATCGATATAAATGTCTCTGTGTGCGTTGATTCCCTCTTCCTTTTTAAAACTCGCCTTTCATTACTCCTCGATTTCGCTTTGAAAGTATGTTCAACTTTCCCTGTAATTTCTTTCGTCTACATAATGTATCTCACTTCCACATTTTTTCCTCTTCTTCTCCTGCTTCCACACTGCACTACTCCTCCTACCATAGTCGCAAAAGTAGTAGCTCCCTGACATTTTGACTTTGTTGCTGCTGATTCGCTCCGTTTTCCCTGTTCGTAACGTTAATTTCAAAAAATTGTTCACTCATCCGTGTACACATTGCGCATACTTATGTGACACGTGGTACTTGCAAGGGACAAGGAAGGATCATCATTACTGCCACCATCAAACATCAGTAGTGCTATACCAATGTCGCGAGTTGCTATTGCTTTACTCTTTCCACTGCTATTCCGACAACCACCATTATCGTCCTCAACCCTCACAATTTTTCGTATTTGTGACTCCTTCTCCAACCAACCCAGCCAGGGAGCTCGTCATGTGGAAATCCTATACAAAAATGTAATAGCAGCCGTAGCAGTAGGAAATGGCGCAACATGAGGACTCATCAGTGCACTATGCATAAAATTCACGTTTGATTTGTTTCGCTTGTAACGTTTTAAGAGTGTGTGTGGAGCACACAACTCATGGAAAGGGTTCAGAGCAGCGCTCTCAAGAAGAAAAAAAGGAAAGTGCACATTTTACCGTGATCATCATCATGACGTCTTGCAACTTGTATTATACTCCCTAACAAAGTGAATCTACATGGTGGTAATGGAAAAAGACGGTGAACGAGAGAAATGGCTGGAGAGATAGAGAAAAAACTTTCGCTGTGCGTACATTCCATGAGAGAATTGGAAACGACAGATAGACAAGAAACGTAATCTGCTATCTTTCTGTACTGCCGATGGAGCAACCACATTCACTTCTTATACGTTCAAATAACCGTACATGGGATGATGTTATTCCATTGGGGCTCCAGTCGTGAGAAAAAGCGTATGAACGGATTATATAATGATGATGATACACATGGATACATGAATGTATACGAGATTATACATGCCATATAATGAAAAAGTACATTAATAAATATGCATATTATGTGGTAAAGTTGGTTGGTAGTGAAACAGCTGGTTATAACTACACAACATATAGCTAGGGGATGACATGAAGCGGAAATGGAAGTGGAAACAAATGCTCAAAGACTAAATAAAAGTCATCTGCAACAACCAATATATAAACTGCTGCATAAGCAAGTATTTCCCCTGTAATTTCAAATATCAAAACCACATACGCTATTATGCATGGATATTATAGTAATACTGGTGGTGGCATGGCATGCTATTAGGTGAGTAGGCAGAAAAGTAAAAAAAGGAATAAATAATAAAAATGAAGAAAATACGAGAAGATGCGTGCATAATAATACTACCGGAGAAAATGTTTACATCCTTCACTGGAGCTCTTTCACTCACTCAACTTTTACATAACAACCATTATCTAGCACCGGTATTGTACTCCGTATTATTGTACTATACTGCCGAATGGCGTCATGTCAAAATGTCTCATTCACTACGGTAGTCGTGTGAAGTGCTCTGGAAAATCAGGCAGAAAAATTTTGACGACATATTATTTCTATCTTAAAAACAGGAGAACTGAACATGCAGGAAAGAATGATTACGAAGATGGCAAAAAGTAATGTGTAATTCAATATGGATGTACCATTCAAATGACATCGTAAGCAGAGCTGCCACCTCAAATGCTGCACATCTTAGTATTCCAGTTCGTTATTCAATGTGACTTGTTAGCTTTTTGCTTTCCTTTGTCCTTGTTTGGATAGTAATAAGAACTGCACAATGTGTTACAAAATATTTATGTATCAAGTGGGTGTTGTTAGAAACTATAGAAGATGTGAGGTAAAGAGTGAATATTTTGTTTCGAATAGAGGAAACTTGCTACTTACTCATGCGCCCTTGGCTTTTACTGAAAAATAAATAAATACGTAAATTATCTTAAAATAATACGTTCTGGGGTACTTCTTATTCCCTTCAAGTCTGTAAGTCTCCCACTCATTTTGATGGAATTAAAAACCTAGCTCGACCTCTCTTTTATCAGTGAGCTTGTCACTTTGCATTATTATTTATGAACCTGTGCATTTCGAAAAACCATACCAGAGACAGAAAAATGTAAACATCATTTATATCTCAATGTATTGAACAACTGGGTATATCTGATGTTTCCTTTCTGTGTCAGAGTGTATCTCATTTTGTGCATTAATAAGACGTCAAAGTTGCGTAATGTCAATGTTATAGAGAAACGAAAAGGGAACATATTATTCGTATCTGTCTCAATCTTTCTCTCCATTTTTAGCAATAAGCACTCTACTTGACTAGGATCCAGGGGAAAACGAAGAAGAAAATTGCAAATTTTGAAATAACCCTTTTTGCTCTTGTGAAAATGAATGAATTTGCGTATTTACTTAGAGAAATTTACATATTTCTCTCATCATCATCATCACCCGCAACAGAACAAGCTGAAAGTAGTACTTAGCTATGCAAACATTACGTAGGAAAGTCTATTTAAAATTTTCATATTTCACCCTTTTATTTCAAGCTTGCACTGCTGGTCAAAGAGCAACCCCGTTTTCACTGTCTGCCTTTTTATTTCAACATAAAATAGAGAAAGCTGAGTATTTTTAACAAAGCAGAATGACGGGAAAGGCCTCACTGTTTTCATGGATGTCTTTTCTTTCTTGCTGTAAATAAATGAACATTTGTATTCAACACAAATAAATGACGCAAGAACGTCAGAGCAAATACACTAAAGAGAATGAATAAAAAGTTATTATGTAAGTTTTCCGACAGCAGTAACAGCACCACTTTTCTCTCTAATTTTTATACATACATGTCTCTTCATTTCCTCTCTTTCCAGCTTCTCCTTCACCGTTGTCTCCACCTATGTATCTACTCTGTTTCATATGGTAAGTATTACATGATTTCAACAGAAGGAGATGAGCAAGACAAGTTAAACAAGACGAAGAGTTTCTATTTTTTCTCCTTTCTTTCCATGGTCTCCCCTCGTCTTGCTCCCTTAAATTAAAATTATTACGTTCGAATTTCAATTGAGCTGTTCTCTCTGCTTCTTTTTCTTCTAATCCTGTCTGTCTTTCTGTCTTGTCTCAATTTTATTACTATTCAAGACACAACTGCTACTACCACAACTACTACGTCTTGCCTCTCTGACTTTTGTGCTATATGTAAAGTAATTGTATGTGCAAACATGTATTGTTCAGGGATCGAGAGAGATATAAGCATAGGGCCATGGCCATGCACTCTCGCAGAAATATGCACACACAAGGAAACAGCAGGACAGTGAGCGCAATCATGCTCTCTTCTCGCGCATACATTATCATCATCATCATCATGTACATTATGCTTGTGTCTCTCTTGAAACTCCTTTCTCAAGAAACAACAAACCAAGTCAAGTCAGCAGTATGAATACGTTGTTGATAAGAGCATGTAAGATGTAAAGCATATGTAGTACATGTGAAAGTTCTATCTATCATACAAAGTGTATATAAAATAGGGAGAAGAAAATATTATGCATGCATTAATTAATGTTCATAGCTTGAAGACTGAAAATTATGGATTTTTATTGTCTACCTTTTAGTATTAAATTCATGATAAACTCTATTGATGTCTGTACAACTCATAAACATCAAAAATCGTAGTTTTGTCATAAAGCAGCAAAGCGGTAAAATTATGACAAAATATTAGAAATCATGAATATTGGTCGTGTAAAAATCATCAAATATCATTTACTAAACGATGTATTGTTTTATTTTACATTTAATATCTTTTAACCTACTTTTTATACTACGACTAAAATTTTTACGCTGAAGAACTTGCTTTCACTTTCATAAATATATTAATGAAAAGTTACATAAATTCATCGGGTGGGTAACTGTTTCCATTTCCAGTTTCCCGAAAGTATTTACAGTAAGGATTAGCCTGTATAAAATATATGACTTTAAAATTATCTACTAGTTATACTTTACTGAATAAGTTTTTGGAGCCTTTCCCAAGTGCCAATTTCTTTCCAATTTACAATTGTAGATATTATAGTGCTGTCACAAAAAATCATTTCATATTTAGCAGGTTCATTTGAACTGGATGACTCACCAAAAATATCCTTTAGCTGAGTACTTATGGTCACAATCTGTACAGAGTTGCTATTTTATCAAGAATACGTCAAGATGATTTGTAAACCAAATAAACACTGATGTAAGAATAATAACAACAGCACCAGCAGCAGGGAGTACGAAAAAACAGTTGGGCTTTCCCCTTTTTGATCTTCCAAACTGGCATTATTTCTCGTGAAAACTACCCTTCCCTTTTCCTCTTCCACCAAACCAGGAATATATGACGTGCTTCGTATTAATAATAATAACGCAGCTACAGTTGTTTTCTTGGTGATGGCATATCATTTAATGATAAAATAAAATTTGGCTTCCGAAACTTGTTAAATGCGCGTGACTCGCTTGAAGCATACTCGGACAGACGGTTACTACCCAAAATTTCAATGTAACACTTTCTTCAGCATAATATCTTTCTTTGTCATCATCTCTTAACATCAAGCACATTCATGCATAAAATTTCTGAAACATGTACATCTTTGAAGGAAAACTCTACATCAAATGTACGCACCATTATGCACATTGTTTTTCTCAAATTCATATAGGCATATATGTTGACTTACAGTATTTAGTAGTGGTAGTAATAATAATATGCGCATAATAATATCTCGAAGACACTAAAAGGTTTCATAGGAGAGCAATACAGGGGGAAATATTTTGATGATGAATATCGGGTGGCAGCCAGATATTCAGACGACGCATCCTGTAAAAGCAGCGTCCCACTTGTAAATATCTCGTAAACTCAAATTTCTCTCTTTACTTTCTTTCTCATGATCGTATCAACAGGACGAACACAAAACAACAAGAGCAGGAACCAAAGCTCGATAAACTCGTTTAGGCAATCGCCTTGTGCCTTCCCTAAAAGGGAGAGTAAAACTTAAATGATCTGATGATGAAATATCTAACGCAATTTTTAGCCATATGTCACTACAGTAGAAAGTATAGTATAGACAACAAGGTTTTCTTGAATACTGCTCAAGTTTACATCATTTTCATGTTTTTACTTCTTCTCATTTTCTATTTTATGCATCCTCTGTTAACGTTGCAATGGTTGTGATGATCATGATGTGCTTGCTCCTGTTCCTGAACTCAGTTTTTCTGTAGGCTAAACACCCGACAAACATTGAACAACAAGGAGAACAACAAAATGAGGGGCTAGAGACACGCACACATCCTCGCAATCTTTTACTTGATTACATTAAGGAGTGTGAGGAGGAAGCAATAAAAGTAAGTTTTCCTCGAAGAAAGAGATGAGGAAGGTGGTGGAAGTTGTAGTAGTTGCAGAAGTGATTGTACTACATGCAATACCAGGGATGATTATAAGGAGAAAGAAATGATAAATTTAAGTTGGTGGTTGTTTTTGTTGCTGCTGTTATTGTTATGTTGGAAAACGTCATCCGAGTTGTGTATGTTTTACTGCTAATGTTACAAGAAAACTATTCGTCTTGTGGTTGTGTACGTAAATGTTAGTTGTTTCGCTAATTGAGCAATATATCATGTAATGAATCTTCTTCTGACAAGCAAAGATATTTGCCACATCTGCCAGACAAAATTTTTCAGTGTTCTACCATGTTGCCACTTTGATCATCGTAAGGATGACGTTCACCATGCTATTTTGTGCTGCTGTCCTTTTTTAAAGTTGCTTGTTTTCGTTGTTTCTTCCTAGTTGTATGTATTGTTATGTTCTACTGTTAACTTATAGCTGATATTGTTGTCCATGGCCTTGCTTCTAACAAGCATTATATCATAAATGCATGCTAACCGTAAGAGTACAAAGTACGACTATCTGTTCCAATATTTCTAATATGGTGTTCGGAAGATGAGGTTTTTGCATGTCAAATTATGTGAAATCGGGTAGGCACCAAACCATGAAGCAACAATTTTTACGTGAGACATAATAGTCTCGTATCAAAAAGAGTGTTTGTATCAGCATAATTTGTTATTTCGGTAGGTAAACGTGCAGACTTCTATAGCAAACAAAGTCTTTTGTAAAACCTTTTCTATGAGTGGAAGAGTTGATTTCCTTGGCCGTGTTATTTTAAAATCGTTCAAATGACTTGAAATTCAACATGATTGCGTAATTCTGTTATTTCCATCTTAAGGCGCTTATTCAACTCCCCTAAACATAAGTATACAGTCCGTATATGAACACATCATACATGTGCATAATAGGTATAGAGACTGAAGTAAAAACCGGACACAGACAAGCAATTTTGTTACAGTACAACTACAGCTACTGCACTCTTCCAAACTTGTACATATCAAAAGAACTACTGCCTCACTAAACTCTTTTTTACGGGACGGAAAGAGCGAGAGTCTATAGGGAATGGAAGGGAAAGTAGATGAGAAGAAGAAGAAGGAAGAATAGCATTTCAAGTGAAGAACATTTATGTTCGAGGAGAGTCAATACTCAACAAATAATAGAATTATATAATAGTGATCACTGGAGCAAGACGACTTGCATTCTTCTTCCTTACTTCTCTCTTCTTCTTCTTCTTCTTTTTCTCTTCTTTCCAAACACAATGCTTGCAATTCTTGGTAATTCACTAGTTTTTGCTCACTACTGGAAAGTCACACCATTTCGCTCTCTACAGTCATCATCATCATCATGACCGGGACTGAAGTTTAATACCATTCTTCCAGGTTACAGGGTATCATCTGATCCTTCGAGAGTGAGAGAGAGAGAAAGAAGGGGCAACTTCTGGATATTATTATGGCTTGTTGTCCGTATATCTAACAAAAACGCTTTATCAAGTTACAGGCCTCCACACACACACATACACGTATGTAAAAATTGTATCAATGGATCCCAGAAAAAATACCAAATGGCAAACTGTGCTCATACGGCAGTGCCCTCACGAGTATGTTTCCAAAGAGAAGGAAACTGAGGAGTAGTATCATCGGTCAGTAAGCTCGGCTTCCTGTTTTTCAACAGAATAGAGAAAAAGCACAAAAGATTACTGCTGCTATAGCTGGAGAAGCTGGAATGTTTACTTTGAGAAAAATCGGGAAAATGTAAGAAGTGCAGATGGATAAAAATACCATTCTTCTTCTCTCATCTTGCAGCTTTTCAGCAGCAGCAGCAGCAGTATTATTTCCCCTGCTGTCTTTCTAAAGCATTTATATCCAAATATATAATACATGCATTATACATATAAGCTTTGACACTACTGTTGTGTGTGTGTGTTTGCATTGAGCAGGAGGAATGTGCACCTCTTTAAACGCTTTGTTGTGTGTGTTTGCAAGTGTGGAAGGATAAATTGAACGGATGGATAAACTACTCAAGAGTGCGATGGAAAAGTCCCATTTGTTGAATGATTTATTACAGAAATGGACAGCTAGTTTCTTTGCCTTTACATAAGAGGATCCCTTTATGTACCATTTCCCTCTCTCTCTGTTTTGAGTTTTCGTTGTAGGAGTACCTACCTTCCTACAAGCTGCATGCTTCCTTACCGGTGACACAGCAGTACACAAAAAACTACACGCATACTTTCTGCTAAAATGTTACTGTGCTGTATATTGATGGTAGGCTTACGACGGATTTTACCTTCCAAGGTAGTATTTATCCTCTTTTTCTCTTTAGCAACTAAAGTCAAAGTCAAATCAGACAGTGCTCTACTGCTACTTCTCTTCCTGCGAGCTGGAGAATTACTACTTCTGCGATCTCGATCTATTCAACGAACCGAATCATCCTGTACAAGAGCAAAGCAATCCTAATTATTTAAGTACCTACATTCAATACAAGTCGGATGGTCTACGGCGATGCCTAGAAGTAGGGGCATGTTTTAACTCGTGCCGTTCTACATTATTCCAGGTAGTTAAAGGTCGAGCGGTGGGATGTGCATATATACATGTAGCAAACCGAGCGATATATTAACCACCATCTGTAGATGACTCTTGGGAAATGACATGGTGCTTTAAATTTTCTGGAAAATTTGTTGAGGATGAAGAAAAAGACGAAGCCAGGTTTCGGGTGATCATGCATTAAGGAAGGTAGATATGTGCATGTGTGTTTTCCGTGTGAAATGAGAAACGAAGAGGAAGATGTAGTAGGTGTGGTGGCAGTAAATGTGTGTCTGACTGAACTGGAGCTGAACCCGGCCAAATCCAGCATTGCGTGCAAAGACATTAAGAACGCCACAAAATGTCACATATATTTAGCTATGTACTTATTTAGAGGTTTTCTTCTCCAAAATAAAATCCAGGAGAACTAGGAGCATGTTAAGTTGGAAAAGTAGAATGAGAGTACATGTGTGCCCTGAGAAACGGAAGTGATGTGAATGTGTGGAGAGCTATCTATTTTGTATGTATTACAAGTTTGAAAACATTTTGGTGAGGAGACACCGACACTCTAGCACTATCGTCATCATGCAGATGTAGAGAAGCAGAAACAACATGAGTTATACAGAAAGAGTGCTCATCTGGATCAGATCCGATTTACCTTTATAACTACTCGGGGAAATTTTACGGTCACCTGGGACATTTAAAATGCCTGAGTGATTCATTGATTCCTTGCCTCTTCTTCCTCCTTGTTTACACTCGTTTCGCTTCACTTACTTGACTTCTCTTGTTTGTGAGTCTGCAACATGGGATATTATTCTTTTGCCGATACTGTTACATCTATTTATTATTATTGGCAGTAAACTGAACAGCACTGTTGAATGGTTACTTTTTTCTGCTACAATACCTGTTTAGTAAGCTACTTTCTCAAGAAACGAATAAATAAGTAAAATTGCAACACATTTATACATTGAATTGAGTGGGATGCATTCGTAGCAGTTCTTGAACAAAAACATTCCAACGTAATTATTTTCTAAATTGTGGTTTCCGGCTTGAATTTTCTCTGATTCGACAAAAAATAACCAACCAATACCTGCTGAGATACCTGAATACATCACTATTGCCTATTTAAGCATTGATTGATGAACTTTTCAAATGTGACAATAGACCTACGTTTCGCTACACATCTACCCACAAGAAAAACATTGAAAAATGTATGACAAAGGTATTTTCATCCAGAACAATAGATTTTGTAAATAAAAAGAAAACCCCATTTCTGCAAGGTTGCGTGTTTGTCATCCAGCATTTTTTGTTGCGGTTGTTACAGTTGTTGGGGTAGTAAAGTTATTGATAGACACACCATCAGTCAGTCCGAGGAATAGCATAGGCCAAGCATACATTCCATCCATTCATCAATTGATGAAAAAAACAAGTTTTACCTTAAAGCGTGAGGTATACCAAGATTTTTCAACTTGTCACAAAGTTCATGCCATTATTATTAGAGCCATAATAATAATGATGATGTGATCTTATGACAATGTGATCGAAATGTCGTTGTTGGATAGTCGCATGATGCATACGTGTATATTTCTTGTACAGTATTTTCCCACTGCTCCCTATTTTTTATGTAATAGGACACTCCATCTACGCACCGAATTCTTGTTCTTTGCCATATTGTGTGAAATTCTTGGTGTTATACTTCAGTAGTGAGAGAAGAGAGAGTAGAGGAGGAAAAAGAAGATATTATTATTATTGTAGAAGTTAAGTTTCTATACAGCGACCATTTTCTCTAGTCAAACATTGAGGTTTCACAGCTGGAATCCTCACAAATAGCATGTGGTTATGACATGGCATGTTAAGAGATTGACGTTATACACTTCATCATGTGGTGACATTTCTATTTATACAACAATAAATAATGCACATTGAATCTCTCCCGTTCCATTCAGTTGCTACTATTTCTCGCAAAAAAAGTAAATTGTATATACGGTAACAACAACAGCAGCGCAACAACAACCATAATAATAAATACATCGACAACCCTGACTGACTACCACATCACATCAGCAGACTCTTGAGATCGACCAAAAGTTGCACAAGTTCTTCCACAATTTTCCTTTCATTTCGACCAACAACAACGAGTGGAACAGCAGCAGGAGTATAGTGCTCCTCTCACACAGCAGCCACGAAATTGACAGCATCAGTCATGAAACATTGTGATCAATGGAGTGAAATAACTAACCGTGAGCACATAATATAAACTCTTTCTCTAGCCACTACTCAACTTCTCCTCTCATCTTTATGTTCCTTCCTACCTACCTACCACCACCACCACACATCACACCACTCAGGAGAGAATGTACGCGAAATGTGCACAAAAGTAATTTTCACACAATATCATCATCATCGTCCTCCTCGTCATCGTCATAATGCCCACATTGACTTGTCGTGTGGATGCACACAGATTAGATAGACAGAGACACACACCATGATGCATGCCTGCTCACAACCTTCTTCTGTCCACATCAATGAATTATTACGAACCGACCAGGTTTTCCATTGTCCTAAATAGGATTCCTTTACAAGCAATAAACCAGTGGTGGTTGTGTCGGTAGTGCTGGTGATGTGACTGTTGTTGTTATTATTATTATTATTTTGCAGGCAATACTTCTACTCCTCGTCAAATCTTCTTTCGAATGTTGATAAAAACCATTTTGGCTATTTGCTGCTGTCCTGCTCGCAGCTTTCTTCCTAAACAGTGAAACGGCCTAATAGAACTTCGTCGTGATCAACAAAGTATGTAGATTTATTATAAAAATGTGAAGATATGCGTGTAGAACAAAGCAGTATTTTAGATGCTCAGGCAGGTGTACATTACGTTTCACCTGAGCATGCAAGCATTCATGTAAAGTCATGTTAGAAGTATGTATGTGGGTATGTGGTATGTACCCGAGATTGAAAATCAAGTTCCAGTGATCTATCATTTTTGCTCATTTTTTTCTTCTCTCATCTCTTATCTTGCAGTCATGTCAACTACATCTAACAAAATGGAAGACCGATGAATCTTTGCCATCGAATGGCAGATATACAAAGAAAATAGAGGCAGCAGCAGTATTTTCATCTCATTTTATGCTTTTTTCACTCTGCTTCTCTTTCTCTATTCAAGAACAAACCCATCTCTGAAGTTAAATAATAATATGCTTATTATTATTATTATTATTATTATGATTATTACTGCATCCTTCCTCTATGAACCTGGATGGCGTGTTAAATACAGATTCACGCAATATTTATTATGTAAAATGTAAAACCTTTGTGCTTATGTATTTTGTCCATTTGTGAAGGAATCTATGTCTTGCATTGCATGCTTGCCTACATGATGCATGCGTGCAGCAGAATCCAGTCCAGAAGAAGGTTTTTATTACTATGTGCGATTCGTTTACTATTATTATTATTTTCCTCTTTTTTTACTTACCCCTAGTCTCGGCTCTTTTTCTGATGAGATGAGAAGTTGAAGAAGAAGAAGAAGAGGTAGAAGACGTGGATGTCCAAGTAGAAGGAGTAGAAGTAATAGAAGGGGAATCCAAACCGGTTTTCATCAATGCCAAGCACAAAAACACCACCAGGTATTATAAAGGATGGCAAAAACTTTCAAGCCATCAGCTTTAGTAGCATCATTTTCTTCAAAGAGGCACACACACTCGAAGTGGTAATAATATGTATGAAGAGAAACACTTACACGAACACACACTCACACATGTACACTACTACACAACAAGCCACAGTGAAAACTGTGCTTCCCAACAAAGAGCAAACCACCCTCCCCTTCACCAAATGGCGAGTTGTAGTAACTTTAAGATATTCTGTGCTTCTCACTCAACAACTGACCAAACTGGCCGCAATACACGTTTCTCTTGTTGCTTTCGTCTCTTTACCTTTACGCTTCTGTGCTAAAACGCCTTTTCAACTGCTTTTATATCTTCATGGCTGGAACACACGTTCATCTTTGTATCCTCTCCTCTCGGAAGAACAATAAACCTGCAAAAAAATAAATAAAAATTCATTTAGTTTCATATTCAGATAAAACTTGTGTATTTTTACCCGTTTCAGTTGCACACACGCAGATTATTTCCTGCAACATTTTATCTTAGACTATGCTTGTCTCCCTTGAAAATATCCCATATTATAGCAATCTTCTTGAACATACGCTTAGAATCAACAAGTCATAGGAAAGAAGAAGTTTAAGAACAATTAACTTTTTCTTCTTAAACCTATCTTTCAAAGACCAACGGACCAACCCTAACTTTCTGTGCCTGTTTCTTCATCTTTGTCATGTCATAAAAGCCAGGAGTAGTCGTCTTCAGTTTCATGATAAGAACAAGGAAGTAGACAAAGAAGGGAAAAATGATCTACGCATTTGTACATAATCTTGTGGGATTAGCACATACTTAACAAGCCGATTCATTTTCACGACAATGGTAGAAGGAAAAAAAAGTGCAGGCAATTGGTTAAAAAATGACACGACAACAGCCTCAATAAAAATTCAACAGCACACACGGATTTTATTGGTAAAAAAATAGTTGAGCCAAGAAAACTCAGATCGGGTTTCTTCATCGTCATTTTGCTCTTCTTATCTTCTCTTTTTATTACTACCTGTGCATTTTGAGTTGGAAAAAATTTTAACGCTACATACATTTTCCATTATCCTCATGTTTTTATGTATCCTATTATATTTATTCATGTACCCACCACGGCTGTTATCATTTTAGCTCTTTGGAAGTAAAAATGATGAAATTGCATGCAAACAAACTAAGAATTCAGATGACGAAATGATATTGTAGCTTTTTGGGAGAATTGTTTGAGAAAATAGTCCATAATCTGCATTACAATGTATCTGTGAACTCGTGAAAGGAAACGTTTTACGGTGTGATTAGTACGTTACTACAGAACTGAGATTACTGTTGGAGCTTTTATTGTTGCGACCATGATGGATATAAATATTTAATTCTGTGAAATAATATAGGAATGAAAGATGGATGGTGTATTTCATCATGTTTGCGTAGGTTTATGCTGCTGTGATGATGAGGATGAAGATGATGGGAACAAGATTGAAACATGAAAGAGTTTTTTAGTTGATCATTTTCATTTGGACCGTGCCATGCATTTATAGGCTAAGCAAAATATATATGTTTTTTTGATAAGTAGAAAGAGAAGTGGAGAGTTGTTTATTATGTGTATACATATATACAATGGGACTTTGGACTGCTGACAGGATTCCTCTGTAAATCCAATTCTCAGACAATTTAGTTAGTAAACTTGATTAATTTCTGCTGAGCTGTGGGAAATATGCAGAATGGAATCTAGGAAACTTCCTTATTTTCCATGCGAAATGAGAGAAAGAGTTATAGAGAATTCAATTTATCTAACGTCTCTCTCTCTCTCTTTCTCTCTAATTATATTACAGAGTTACATGAACCATCTTTTCGTACAATCTGTTTTGAGCGGATTCAGATTCGCTCGTTTTGGAATTGATGATGGTGATGGTTGGTGGTTCATAAATAAACGAAAGCTTAATTCTTATCCCTTTCGTCCGCCTCATCGTCCAGTGTAAAATGGATGGAAACTAAAGTCGTCGTTTAAAGGGAGATTTTTTCACGATGAACTAATGTTTTTGAAAAAATTCCTCAGTTACTTTGTTGCATAAACCTTGCCATTAGAAAATCATCAAGGTTTACTTGAATATCAATCCATCTATTATATGCATATGGATGCATGCACAAACTTCCTGTGAAAAAGTAATGAAAGTGTG
Organism: Willowsia nigromaculata; assembly: GCA_034700605.1. Taxonomy (NCBI): domain Eukaryota; kingdom Metazoa; phylum Arthropoda; class Collembola; order Entomobryomorpha; family Entomobryidae; genus Willowsia; species Willowsia nigromaculata. The sequence continues at coordinate 68,694 of JAQIXX010000104.1, read as the reverse complement.
CATGTGAAATGCCAAGATTGGGTATGCAGCAGACTCCATAGGAGAGGAAGCAACTAGTAATCATCTGCTGGATGCTGGGCACGCTGTTGTTGCGCTTTTTAGCTCTCTGGTGAGAGAATAAATTAAAATGGAAATGAGAGTGGTGGTGATGATGATGACCGACCATCACAGAATAAATGGAATTTTTCAACTTTGTCGAAGCTATTGTTAGTTGTAATAGGTGTTGTATATAGTGGAGCACGCATCATGTAACTTTCAACCAATTTGATTCACCCGTTAAGTAAGAATAGCACCGGGCGTTGAAACAATTGGGAAAGTCGGAAGGATAATAATGAAATAAGTACGGTGAATACTGAAAGAGTTTCTGCTAGTAGAATTTTTACCTCTATTTTTACCTTGTCTATCTGCTTTACAAATTTTGTAAAGTTTGCAGATGGTCACACTCCCTCCTGTTTATTTTATATTAAAATAAGTAGAGCACACAAAGTTAGAGTAGACAATAAACATTATTATCGTGCTCTCCAAGCCCTACCCTTACTCATTACCAAGTTTACTCGTGCACCTTGATAGCTGTTGTAGGTAACAAGTAAAAAAATGCAGGCAAATCTTAAATGAAAATTGAGGTTTTTGGTTCGAGTGGCCTCTTTTTGTTTTTCGGAGCGACGTGTCCATGTCTTGTTCAATAAGATCTTCCCATATATAACAGCATATTACAGAATGCATACAGGTGCTTGTCTTTTCCCGACTTTATTTTGAACTTTCACGCATACGTATTTTGTATCTACATACATATTGCCCAGCAAAAGTAGAAGTGGAAAGCTGGGGAAGTCCACTATTTCCATCATCACCAGGCATACAACATCCATTTTAAGCTCTTTTTTCTCGCATGGTATTTTTCACAGGATGATTGTGTATCTCTATATATTTATTGCACAGTTTGTGCAAAGTTTTGTGCGTATTTGTGTACGCGGTCGGTGCAATGGTGAAACAAAATCTTCATTCTCGTCGTCCTCCCCATTTACATAGACTCATATACACATCCAACTTTTTCTCAACAGGAATCATAAAAAGTTGAAACTCATTTACTTCACCAACACAAGAAAGGTATTAGTTGTGAGCGAAAAAATATATTCATTCTCATCATGCATATTATGAGTACAAAGAATTACACATATACTCCTTTTAGGCACTTTTCGAAGCAAGGAGATATTACAATAACAGCAACAACAAAAGGAGTTTTTCAAAGAAAAGATGTGGATGTCAGATAGACAGGCAAATAATAATGAAAAAGAAGAAGAAATAAATAAGAGAAAAGATGAAGAAGGGAAAATACATACAAGTCTGAAAAGACTTTTGTTGTAGAAAATATTGCAATGTGTTTATCACTAGCAACTTGAACAACAATGTAAGCTCAATACGGTATACATATTGTAGCATGTTACGAAATACATATTTAAAGCATGTTATAAGAGCACATAGGACTCACATTCACGAGTACGAATGGTGGAATACCAAGTTGTAAATTATTTTGCCTGCTGAAATTACTGCAAGGTTTACGGCTGTATTCACGCCTTCACGTGTCCAAAGGAAAAAGAGAAGAAAAGAAGTAATGCAACTAAGGAACGGCATTCGACAATTCACTTCCACGAGCGCTGGCGTGGGTATAACAAACCTACTCCAGGCGAGTGAGTTTGAAAAAATATAATATGGTCAAATCTACTTTTTGTGTTACTTGTATGTATACCTACTTCGTAATAATAAAGTTTTGCAGCATTTATACATGACTGAGTGACTGCACGCAACAAGATAACATTACTATCCAGAATTTTGAGCGTAGATTCATTTAACTGTATCCAGCAACAATAATCAAATCATTTGCGCTTTGTTGTGTAGCTTCCTCCGTACACAACAAGCAGGAGCTAGTATGACATAATAAACAGAAGTAAAAATACGTTTGCTAAATAAGCGCTGCTTTCCGATCTGGCTACATTGAAAATATTTTGAAAAGCAAAGCAACTACAAAAGTTATACATTTTACATCTACATGCTTCAGTTGATAGGAGCTTTATCAAAAAATTAAGCATCAGTCCTGTCAACAAACGCGTTATTTGAAAATTTACAGAGTTTTCACGAAAGCTGAAAATTAGCAATTTTTCATATCACTTGAGCAGCACACACCAAGCCACTGCATTAAACTGAGCACCACTAAAAGACTCATTCACACTGTCTACTTTGCGACCGCTTTTTCTGCACAAATAATATTCAGTCATGTGCAATGAATAGAAGTAAAGAGGACCAGAAAGAGAGAGAAAGAGAAAGGAAACGACTTTCAAAACTGCAGCTCTTCACCAATCTTTCCTCTCTAATAAACTTGCATTATATTCAAAAGAGAAAAGTGAAAAAAAAGAAACACTGATACTTCCTACAATTTCCTCTCACAGCCTTTTAAACTCTCGTCTATTGATGAGAGGGAACTCGCTGAAAATGAGTAAAAGATGATTAAAAACTGGAGAAGATAGGATGCATTTTTTATTTGTCTGGAGAGAAGAAGAGCCCGATTCTTTTCAACTTTTGCATTTGTCCTTTCCTCTTTCTTCTCAAGAAGCTACTTGTAAAAATCTTTGCTCTTCCTTTGATCATGATGGTGTCAACTATGATGAAGATGGTCGTGTAGAGCGTTGGGAGCAGTTGATGATGCTTGTGTTTGTGCTTCTTCTTCGGTTTTGAGTATACCTAATTGCAAGCGAAATAAGTATAAAAAAGATAATAATATTCTGTGTATATGTATATGCGATGAGAATGAGCCATTTCCTTTTCTCTCTTGTGTCTTCTTGCCTCCCTTTTTTATCTTCCCCTTTTTGAAAAGACACACACACATAAACACAAAAGATAGGTTCATTGAATGCACCCAAGGAAACTTAATTAGATGCGGAAAGCATGAGAAAACGAGAAGACAAAAGCCATTAGATTCCATCCAGAAACGCACACACACACACACACACACATACACGCAGACAAACGCTGTTCTAGTAGTAGTGGAATGAATGCTGTTTCCACTGACTAACTGCCGCTATTACCGTAATACGATTTCAACAGCACAACTTTTCTATTCTTATTACGCCGACGACTACAAATAAGTACATATTATATTATGTTATATTTCTTCCTCTCTTACTCTTCTCTCTCTCAGCTAAAGTTGTTCTTGGGAAATAGAGAGAGAGATATTGAGAGGCCTGGAATATTAGCTTGCATGAATGTTGGACATTAAATGGAATCTGTCTGTGTACGATCTCATTCTTCCCTCTCCGCCCTCACGCCCGCTTAAGAATGTGTGTTTCCAGAGATGAGCATTACACAATTTATGTAGTAGTCAGGTCGTCGCATTGATTCTCAATGACTCTGGATGATATTGTATACATTTAGATAATGTGTATTATTTCCATCAGGAATAGGGAAAATTTGTGATGCACTTTGGATATCTCTATGTCGTATCGTGGCAGTAGTAGTGTGTCTTGTTATTAACGAGCAATATAAATTTCAAAATAATGTTCAGCATCACATACTATTTAAGTGGTCGCTAGCAGCCGTTTGCTGACATAAGTTATTCCTTTTCTTGGTAAAAAGAAAGTAAGGTTCGGGTTTTGGAGAGGACTTACTGAATACCAAAAATTGTTGAGAGAAGTGAAGACGGAGGAGGTCTGGGTCGGATGTGGTACTCGTTGCGGAAGTCCACATTTTCATGCTCAGGGAGCAAAAGGACACAGGTACAGTTTTACATTTTATTAGAAACTTTGACATCTGTCTGCCTGCACACAAATACGTTTCTCCAGGATGTACATTCATTCATACCTCTTTATATTATACATCTTCCACGGAAACTTAATCTAATCTGTCTATTCTAGACGCATTTTTGAGCATATAGAATGTGTGGTGGAGATGGTGGTGTTGTTGGTGACTAGAAACATTCACTATAACAAAGTGAATGAAACTTATTTTTAATGTTTCTCCTTTTCTACTTCTCTTTCTTTACGTGCTCTGATTTTTCTCGTGACAATGCTAGCCAGAAAATGTATTATTTTTTTCTCCCTCTCGGTTTTCTTCTTCACTCTGTCTCCTCTCATCTAGCTCTCTCATATCTCCTGCCTCATTTTCATTCCATTTCTCAACCTCTGCTCTGTCTTCTTATTTGCCTCCCCTTCTCTTTTCCCTTATCTTCATCTTGATCACATTCAAACAACTTTATCAGCAGAACGACTACCACCAACTCTACCGCTATGGTTATATATACACGAATGATGTTCCTGTGCTCGCTTTATCGTGCGTCCAATCTTGTAGAATTTATATTACTATATACCTATATGAATGCATAATATGCAAGTAAATTTTGGTAAAGTGCTAGAAGTAGTGTTGTTGACTCGTCTTTGCATAATGTAGAGTCTGAGATGTTCTCAGAGTAATTTTTATAGTGTTCCTACATATCTGAAAAACAGTCCTGTCGTTTGGCGTCCTCACATATGCTTATGTATACACAGACACAGACGTAAAGGCATGCAAATATTTCCACTTAAATATCAAGCTGGGGTGCTTGAGTTTAGGCACCAAAGTTAAATTTCATACATCAGTTTCAAGTTTTATCAAGATTTCAGATAGCTACATGATGTATCATTTCTATTGCATGGCCATTGCAATTGCATTTATATTATATGTATGAAACCACAAGCTATTTTGAGCAGTAAAAGATCAAATGCATTTTGAAAAGAATAAAAGTAAACAAAATTCAGTTTTTCATGATTTCTTGCACACTTTCATGTTTTATATAAATTTAAGCAAACAACAAAGAGAGAGAGAGAAAATACGAGATAGACGACTTGAAGGCTTTCTGGAGAAAGGGGACAAAATCCACATCAGCTCGGGCTTGAGTATCAAAATGAAATTTTTCCGACGACGAAAAGTCTTTTTCCAGAAGTCTTTTTTAATAAGCAAGCTGTTTGCTACTCTATTTGTATTTTGTATATAACGTGCATTATCTCCCTTAGAAATTTGTTTTGCTACATTGTGCATGCGTCATCCACTCCATCCATGCATATTTATTATTATTGCATACATGCAGCTCGCTCTTTTATTTCTGTTTTCTCTTTATTCCTCCATAGTATATTCATCCAGTCAGAAGTCAAGAGTCTAATATAAGATGTTTACCTTCTTACTCAAGAGCAGACACACCAAAATACTTACACAAGAAGGCACACACACATACCTACTACATCAACCATCGCACACATACATTTATCAACGCTTCTTTATAACCAAAACTTGACAGCCAAGTTGGACTGGCGTATAGTTAAGTGGTGGAGAAATTGCGTGTTGTGTCATTCTACTCTTTTGACTCTTTGCACTTCTCAAAAAAAATACCTTTATGCTGAGTTGCTTATAAAGAATGTAGTTGTAAAAGTGATACGATTCCTTTTAAAAGGGGGAAAAATATTTAGTACACATTTGGCATGTCTTCCAGAGAGAGATACGCCTTTCCCTCTTTTCTTGCCGAAACGAAAAACTTTTTAGCGTGTTTATCGGTAGCGAATGTTACTATTCGCCATATAAAGAATAATATGTTTGACTATATGCCTATACGTAGTATTATATGTCTATATAAAGTATTTATTATTTGCTATTAGATGAAGTTACTCTAATATATGCTCTCTCTCCAAAGAAAGCAGCTTGTTGCTCATCATCACGATCATAATACGAGTCTAGCGATAAATGTAGATGTATTAAAGTTGTGCTAAAAGTACGCGTGTACATGCATCCGTGCGTTTTGTTGTCTTCTTGTCACCGCTTAAACTTTTTTACTGCCACAGCTTTCAGTTTTGATCTTGATCTTGCATCATTTATTGACATGAACACGAACAACACTTGGAAAAAAAGGAAACGAGTAAAGAGGGTGAAAAACGACGACGACACGACTCTCTGCACAGTTCAACTTATTCATGTGTTCAGTGTGAAGGAAAAAAAACGAACGAAACCATTTACTGTATGCAAATTGGTTGGTTGGATGGTTGTTGGAAAACGAGACGAGATGTTATGTTCAAACGTTGACAGTACAGTTTGGCGAGGAGTTGAGAGGAATGGTAAAAATTTATGTGGGTAACTTTTTGAAAAACTTATATAAGGAGAATGTGTTCCTAAATGTCTGTATAAAAGTGACAGTGTTAAAAAATAAATAAGATAAAAGGTAGCAGTTACAGCATGTCTTGCTAAAGCAGTTGTTCCTACTACTGTCTGTCCAACTTTACTACCCAGTACTGCTGAGGCTGCCACTACTATTACGAGAACGACGATTGACAAGGCACCTCATCATGATGAAATTGAATATGGGTTTGCAATTTATTATTGAAGCTATAAAGCATCATATAAAGCTTGGCTGAAACACAAAACTAATATAGTAGGTATTTATTTTACCTGAAGGCATAAAATGTAATTTTATATCTTAACTGAAGCTCAACTCAAGTCAACAAGACATCACGTGACATGATGATATTACGATACTGCTATAGTGCTCCTTCGTTTCGGAGTTGGTGTTTGGTGTTGATGGAAAAGCGTAACAAGGCAGGTAACGAAGAAGAAAAGGCGATCATGGTTGACAGAAAGGTCTCGCATCACACACACACGTCCGTATATATTAAGAGTGTTCAAAGAGTATTGATATTATGCATTATTATTTTCAGTAGAGGATGGTGGGAAATTGAGAGGCAGCGTTGAATAGAAATCGTTTTTGATGATGATGTGCTTATTCATGTAAATAGCGTCATTTAATGATGAAGGCTGAAACAGCAAAAGTAAAGATAAAAACATACATATAAACGTATATGCTATCACCGTCATAAAAATTCTGCTTGCTCGGTTGCTGCTAGCATAAAAAGTAAACTGCGTGCAAAGGAGAGAATGTGAGGGAGGCGGTAGGGTAATATTTCTCAGCACATTTTCAAAAGTCAAGATCATTAATCTCCCTCAAACGGATCTGATTTAAAATCAGCAGCAGTAAACGAGAGTATTCACTTTTTTGAATAGCAAGATAGAGTAGGAGGCCACAAACTAGACAGAGACACATATTTACTTTTTGAACGAGAGACAGAGAGAGTGTGTGTGAAAGCCGTCTATATGAAACTTGGGTGCATTTTGTCATCCCTTAAAGTATCACCAGAGAGTTGACTCTTATATCTCTTATCTCCAAAGAAAATCAGATGCACTTGTCCAAATACGACAAAATCATCTTTCAGTCTTGACGCATAATTGTGACTGTGTTGACAGTAATAACTTTATTTATTTATCTTGAACGAACGAATACTCTACAATATCATACACATGGGAAAGAATGGGAAAGGGGAAAACGTACAGGAAGTTTTGGTAAAATGGAAGAACATTTATTCCACAATAAACACCATGTGCTTATAAGCTTTCAACATTATTGTTGTTGTTGTGCTTAGTTATTGTTGCTCTTGCGACCTGCAACTAGGCACAATCACCATTTTTGGAAGACACAACTACGAAATGGTTTTTGTATGATGAGTTTTCATTTTATATTATGAGGAGAATGAAATTCCGTTGGAGGTATGGTGGCGACCAAAGAATCCTCAAAGAAAAATATCTTATCACCCCTTTATTGAATAACCTAAACGCGTAGTACTGCTTGCTGCTGCTTCTAACAGCAATAGTCCGCATACATAAATTTGCTACTATCCCGCTCCCATCGCTGTGAAGAAGAAATAGCAATGCGCAGTGAGAAAGGATGAGAAACCGAAAGAGGAAGGCGAAGAAGAAAGGAAGAAGATTTCTCGGTAGCAACAAGAAGTCTATCAAAAGTCAAGGGAACCATCTGGACACAAACTGCTTTGACATAGATTATCCTCGTAAGATAATCATAGCCTTTTTGTTGTGTTGTGGAGGAAAACAAAAATTATATTTTTTAAAACGAAATCTTTTTATACGCTGCTCTCATTTTTTTCTCTCTCGAAATGAGTCTCCATTGTGTAACAACTTTGCCCATATTATACTTTTTAAAAAGTTGACAAGCACCAGGAAAGCAAAGCCAAAAAACACCAACCAAGTCATCGTCCCTTCTTCTTCGTCTGTAATACTTTTTTATACTCTCTCGAGACACTTTGTTGTGTAGAGTGAGAGAGGAAAAAATAGCGACGACAGGAAAAGTTGAGGTTTTTTTGCATAACAACGTACAAACTTAAACTATTCTGGGCTTATCCTGTGCAACAGTAGCAGATTGTTTACTCCACACACACAGGTAGTAGGTACCCAAAAACTCCTATATAATCGGCACAGACAAGTAAACAACCAAGTTTTAAATGCACATACAAACAACAAGCAAAATTTACATTGTGTTTTTAAAGAGAATTTAAGATGTCGTTTATCCATACATTCATACATTTCGCCTACTTTCTTTCTCAGCTTATTAAGGTACACAAGCGCTTTATTGCATGACTTTGTTCTGCGGGTCTGTTCCTACAGTCGTTTGGTCATGAACGTTCTTACTGCAAACTTTAATATCTTAATCGAGTCTACTGAGATAATGGGTTTGATCGAATTCGTCCAGTTAATTCTGTTTCAAGGGTTTTGAGCATACCAGACTTACACAATATTTGTACTACATGTACAATGATTTTGTGCCGAGATGCCGTGCACCATTCTTACCACGTTTACAGCATCCTTATTTATCTGCCTTTCATTTCTATGCGCTCTATACCACTTTTCTTCAGCAGCAAAGCTGAGTACTTGCTCTATACTCCTAGTCTACTGCTCTATACTCTAAAATATTTTGTGTAGCACAGGAAATGAAGCAGACTCATTCTACGGTTATTAGGTATATCTCACTCAAGACGAAAATATGTGCGAAAGAAAGAAAGGATAAAAGTTTTCCTACTCTACACGTTTAAAAAACAAAGAAAAAACTTTGACAATACCTACTACACTTCCTCCAGTCTTTTTTATGCACTGCCATTTTTCTCTCTACTTTTGTAGCAGCCCACACACTGTTAAGATTGCAGAGAGGAAAAATCCACTAAAATCCCTGAGCACAGTATTGACTTATAAAATAAAAAAGTAAAGCCACTTTCATCTATTACAGTGTCTTACTTTCAACTCTGTTTTTCTCATATCTTTCAATATGACATCATCATCACCGTCTTCGTCGTCTTAAGAAATGCGAATCTTTCAAGGTACACTGCTTCACACGGCGACCAATGTAGAATTATATAATACACAACATGAAATGCCTTCTGCTATCATCATTCTCGTCTCTACCCCACGAAAAATGGTCGCCATATAGAAGATGCATATTTCTCAGAGGAAGTATTTTTTTCCTTTCGAGCAACACATCTTGTATACCTATGTACTTAAGTGTACTTTAGTTTCCCATTTTCCCCCGGTTTTCGCCCGGACAGAGAACATGTTCTGCTATGTACACGTAAAAGAGACATTTCCATTCATTCTTTTTGCACGACAGTTACCCTAATCCACTCTACTCAACATTTTCATAATATCGTATTATTTTTAAACGAAGATGTAGTAAAAAATAATAATAAAGGCCGTTGATACACCAAACAAAGTAGTAGGAAAGTAAGCAAAGTGGAAACAATATTACGTTATTATTTTGGGTGAAAGAGGAGAGTCGGCTCAAGTATGGATACGTAATATCTATCTATCTACATTCTACATAATAATTTTATATCATCATCATCACACACCACTAAACAAAAACAAGAATGAAAGCAAAACCCCTCTCCTTTTTTATTCAGATTGTAAGTAGGAAGTGAAGACTCAGCTCAACAAGAAGATAATTCACATTTTATGCAAAAGTTTAATGCAATAGTGGTAGCAGTAGGTGGCATAAAAAGCAACCAGATTTTTTTGTCTTTTTTAGCATTAAATCCCTCTTTTGATGATATGGTAGTAGTATGTAGATTATTATTATTGCTACTATTCTTCTTTTTTATTCCACCAGAATGCAAAAGAAAGTAGAACATGAGGTAACATGAGTATCACGAAGAGGATTGTGATAGAATAGCTGTCATAAAATGGAAAATAGCAAAAGAAAGCTGAAAAGATTTCTTCTATTTTTACTAAAAGAAAACAACAACGTTGCAAAAATGAGGAAGAAGCAATGGTGGTGATTTTATTTTTGGATTTTACAATTTGCCATTAGTTTTCTCGTTATGGTTGATGATACATCGTCAAGACCATAAACTATACTTTAGCATATATAGACTAGCTAACAAACTTCTTCTTTTGTATATCAACTTTATATACATTCATGCATTTTGAAGAAAAAAAATCTGTAGCCAAAGTTGGATTTTTGTTGGGAATTTCATCGCAATGATGATGATGGCGATCACAGTTGAAAACATGCAGGTTGCTGCAAGCCAATTTTCTTCAATGTCTTTTAATATTACTCTCTTGACGGTGTTTCTTTTACTTTTCTCGTTTCACTCTTTCTTTTGCTCTCTGTAGGATTATATGCATTTGATGGGACGAAAAAACAGGAGATGTGAACATTTCATAAATACACATATACAACCATATGATGTAGAGTTTTTGATGTAGATAGTAGTAGTAATTTCACCAAGTAAGTTTTTTTTTGTATATTTATAGGCTTGTCCTTGTTGTGCGTGACTACACATTGTAGACAGGAGGAGGACATGGAGAAAGAAAAGTAGAAAAGTGGAAGTGACTTGGAAAAGTTTTTTCCTTCAAGAAGGGCAAAAGATTAGCGCATTTCTCCACTCCGTACAATCCTTTATGACTAAATGTGTAGCGGTATCATGAATTGGAATGGATTGAAGATTGATGCAATTTTACATTTTTTCAAGAGAAAACTACTTTCCTGTCTTACATAACAAGTATTTCATACTTTTCTCTTCGACGTCTGCGGTGCTCTCTACAGCTTTGACGTCACTAGAGTCATGTTTAAGGAAGGAAATGCATCATGTTCTCATTTAATATGCATTACTACTTACATTTTTCTTTATGGCCTTGTTGAAAGTCATATAAGAGGTTATATTTTCCCCCTTTGCAAATGCTTGGCGTGTGTGCGTTGATCTGTGATTTTGATGCATGCGTAATGTGTACACATGCATAATTTTACAATGGGTATTCACCTCATGAAACTCTGTTCGTTAGAATAAAAAGTAAAGTCACTTCATTTTTTACCTTGTCCTATTATTTTGCTTGCTTGCTTTCACTCCTCATTTCCTATTTCCTTCGAATTTCCTTCCCTTTTTCTATCTATATTGGCACGCACGCTTTTCTCTTTCTTTGTTCCCTTTGCTTTATACTTACTGCGTTTACTTTGGCCAGACTGTGGTTGCGTAGAAGAAAATGGAGGAACGCAAAGTTAGGTGGAGAAATATCAGGGAATACATTTGAAACCTAAAGATTCCTTGCATGAATTTGTCTGGCTATAGTTGATTTCTAGGAGTATAACGTTACGTACGTGAAGAAAGGAAACCAAACAAAAAAAGGATAGATACTGCATCTCTACCACCACCACCACCACTACCGTAACACATTCATCTTGCAATCGAACAAGAGAAAATGTATTCCCTGAAGAATACTAGTGAAATAACCGTGTAGATATTTTCCCATGAAAAATAGTCATTTCCAATAATGTACGTACCCACGGAACATAGCAGAGATAAAGTCAGTCATAATAATAATATCGGTATACCTATATTGAATGGTTGTGTGTGTGTTCACGTTATCCTTTACTTCCGACATGGATGGATTTGCCTCCAAACTCATTCACTCAACTCATCTTCGTCTATACATTTTTTAGATTCTCTCGATCTCTTCAGCTGCTCTTCTCAACGTCTATTTTTTGCCAACAATCTTTCCTTTATTCCCTCTTCCTCGTCTCAGTGAGTGAACACGAGGGGAAAAAAGTGAAAAGAGAAAGAAAAGTCGTGTCATGTGGGTCGCCTCTTTTTCTCCTTTATTCACTCTATATCGTATGCTGTTGTGGGTGGCTATATATAAGGAGTGAGAAACGAGCAAGTATTGGCAAGACGTCATATTAGTAGAATGGCTACCACCGTTGCAATACCACGACGAGCCTACTTTAACAAGGATCTGAGGCAGCAGCTGCAGAAGCAGTGGTAGTCGTAGTGTCAGTTGTTCTTTGAACGCAGTATTACGTATTAAGAAAAAAAGGACTTTTCATCATTTCACTAACCAACAACACTACTACTCGAGTGTTTCGTAGTTCCTACCTCATCATCGTATGTACATACTGTCTTGGGATACTGTTTGAAAGAAAGGAAATATCTTGATATGAGTGATTATCTATTTTGCAAGCATATCCCCATTTTTGTATGTAGCAATAATAAAGTTCATATACTGTATCCGATGAATGATGCATCTGTGCTACATCTCTCGAGTATAAAGGCCCATGCTTTACTTCTATAAAGTATTTATGCTTCCTTGTGTGTGCGATACTGAAGTAAAATGTACGGTATTTCTGTATATTATGTATTGCATATTTCGAGCTTCTACTATAGTCTCTAGCATGTGGGGTAAGTAAAGTGGACAAAGAAAAGTGGAAAGATGGAGAGAGAAACAGCAGCAGCTTTTCCCCATCCCCACAAGACACACATCAAAACCAGAATACAACTTGATTAGTGGAAAGACTAAGTGCTGTAAGTGGTGGTGGTTCTCGTCGGGGAAATACAGAGAGAGAGAGAAAGAAACTAAAGAAAGAGAAGTTGGATGTGCACAATATCTTTTCAACCATAAAATCAAGTGTAAGAGGTAGTATTTTGCAGATATTTCCATATTACGACGATTCATCAAAAAACCTTACAAATATAGGCAAGAACATGGACTATGGACACTTTAAGACTTACATAATTTAATGGGGTGTGTATCTTATGATGATATGCTTGAATCGTAAACTTTATATCATTACTCTTATATGGGAAGAAGGATACCAGCATGAGAGCATTTTGGATCACACACATCACCACAAATTTCTCACCAGTGGTTTTCTACAAACAAATGAAAAGATCCGTCACACTGGGCTGCTTTGTGTGTGTTGGCAGTACTAAAATAATTGCAGCAAAGATGATGGCAGTGGTAGTGGGGAAGTTTAGTGAATGTAGGATGTGTTTATTTGCTTAAAATTTGGTTTCTGTCTAGAGTACACCAAATCATTCTTTAAATCTCAGCATTGCACTGATTACTAATGAACAAATATAATTAGACAATTAGTAAAGCAAGATTTTTTCTGATACATACATGTGTCATCATAAATACTTCTGGCACTATTTCTTTTAATCATAATAGTGGCAGCCATGAGAAAATATTTGTTAAAGTACAAAAAGTCATCATGAATTAATTACAATCACAAATTCTTATGTAAAAAAGTGCCAGCATTGTTAAGTTTTTTGTACAGACTAATAATAACAGGTTACTGTACATTTTATATGATAAAATTAGAAGAGTACAGGAGCGGAAGCCACTACTTTTAAGAAAACCATTACTGCTTTACCATTTTATCCATATTAGCTTGACAAGTGAGTCGCCTCATAGCCAGAGAATAATTTACATAATTGACTTGAGTAATGAGCCTTAAATCCTTTTCGGCATTTCACCATCTCCTTCCCATTCTTACTCTCACATAAAATATTTCTCAAAGTATGCATTTCATCATCATCATCTTTTTGGTAATAAACAAGGTAGAAAAGTGGATGTCAACATGCATTAAAATTAATCACATGGCGGCACAGTTTCCCTCTCTAGTCAATAAAACAAGTGAATAAACGTCAGGTGAGGCAGTCGCAAAGTCTACTACTTCTATATTGCTTCTCTCCTAGCCTAGCTATCTATCTGGCACTCTCTCTCTTTCTCTCTATCTGGCATCCTAATCCCGACACATAAAAAAGAAGTAGTAAGTAGTAGTTGTGAAATGATATTTGTATACACGCACGCTGCGCATATTGACTAATATCTATGCAGTCATCTAATAAGCCAGTAATTTCAAGCAAACAAAAACAGCAAAATCGTTTACTCAGAAATTCCAGAATATCGCATTTTTTGAGCACTTGTCAGGGCAAATTGTCCGTTTCAAATGTTTACCTACTCATCTTTATTCGCTCAGTGTCACAGAGTTACACACTTGTCAGAAAACGAAAATCTTCCTTTCTTTTGTTGGAGAACGCAAAAACTACAAATATCTCCCATGAACTCCGTTGTACGTTGAGGGAAAAACTGAATGTATTTTTATGAGAGCACGATGATAATTTTTTCTAAACAAAAAGGCAGTATGCCTCATTGCCACAGTAACATGAATAATAACTTGCTTAGAATATAGATAGAATTTTTAAAATCCACTTTGACAGGATGATGGTATTGTCTATATGTGCAAGTTATGTGATGGCATGATTTAGGCATTATACATATTAGGCTAGCCGACCATGAGCAGACATATACATAGAGTCATGAAAGTGATGTCCATCCAAGCGAACGAAAGCAAAGGGTTCACCGACTCTCCCCATGATTGCTCATCCGCACGTCGGCTCACTCTCTTTTAAAAATCCATTGTGTCGTCAATGTCGTGGTCGTCATCGTCATGAGTAACTATGAAAACGTCTTTTACAGCGGACATTAAATGGATTTAATAGTGGGATTTTCATTTTCTTATTTTGTTACTAATAAAAATTATGTGCTTGTCTCAAAAGAGTTTGTTGGACAGTTTTATTTATTTTTTAAGAAAGAGAGGTAAAGCAAAACACTCTAAATGAAAATAGAGAGAGAGAATAGACGATGAAGTTGCCGTGTGTTTTTCCTCTTAGTTTGCTTTATTGTACTTCATTCTTATGTTTTTTCTCTCCTCGTGTCATGCTGATCGCTTTACATAATGTAGATGGAGAGCAGAGCAATAGAGTTAGACAGAAAACAGACAACGGCTTTATATAGTCTTCATCATATTCCTTTTCCCTGTTTTGTTGTTATTATGTGATTATACGTTCAAGTCACAAATATTCAAAGTACTAAGCTAGTTGACAAGACAGTTCATATGGAGAAAAAGGAGAAAAATGGACGATGGAATGTTGATTTTCTTCATCTATAAATTCCTAACAGTACGCCAACAGATCAAGGATGGTATCTGTCCACTCGTGTCAGCAGTCTCTAAGTTTAGCGGCTTAATAATGCACATACATAAAATCTTTATCATCATCCAATCTTGTCAAATAATGAGAGAGTATTCAAATACATGAGTATATCCTCAAGTTTTTTTTATTAAGTTAATCATGTACAAAACTTTGAGAGCAGTTCAATTTTTTTTAGGTTTGCAACAGATATCTTGTTTTAAATTTTATATTGTATCGCTTTTTTGATTCTAACAAAATTCCCAACACAGCATGAGTTTAACTTTTGACTTTTTACATTTTTACGATAAACTGCAATAATGGAAAGGAAGAGTACATGTTCAAGAAGACAAAAAGATTTTTGATGTCACCGATGCTATAACATCATGCAAGTATATCTGTGTCAAAAAATCCAATTCGCAGAGAATCGATTTTGTGTTTTGCTTTTGTACATGTAAACAATAATCCCGACTTCCGTCAACCCGAAGCACTTTCTATTCTTCTCAATAAATTTCTCTGTTTGGTCAAACTCAAAACTAGTAGGTAAGCACTTTTTGTCCGACTCGAATTCGCTAAAAGAGAATGGGAATAAAAAAAATCATTGTGATGGAATGCAAGAAGATGAGTAAAAGCACACAAATAGAAACAGCCCAAGCACATGACATCACATCACTTTTCTCTGCTGTGGATGATGATAAAACGTCGAAAATAGGGACAAGTGTACGAGGAAACGAGGCCATTTGAAATCCGATTATACTTATCTCTCACCCAATGTCTGTGTACGTATAAACATAAACTATCCAAAGAAAAAAAGCACTGCAGATTTTATCACTTATTGAAATGTTTGAGTGAGAGCTTCTTCTATGATCAGGTTTTATGTCAACTTGCAACTCTCATTTCGGGTTTTCCGTCTTTCAGCGTACACAAAATGGAGATAAAAACTAGGCTACGTATACAATTTTCCTTTACGAAACTCTTTACAATAAATACCATTGTACCAAGGTACATATTTATATACACTGAGCCATTTCTTTTTAAAATTTTGTTCTTTTAGTACGCAAGAGTGCAGCATATCTTGAGACATGTACAGGAAGACAATGGTTGTAAATATATTACTTGGAGGAAAACAGTAGTAAAGCGTATATCACAACATGAGAGTATGAAACGGAGAAAGTAAAACGAAAATATAAAGAAAGTAAGATATTATTATTGTTGTCTTGTAATACCGTGCCAGGCCAGGCGTTTGTGCCACGCCACCACACACGCCAACAGAGTAAAGCCGCTCAACCAAGTATCCTTGTCAATATAAAACACTCATTCGGGGCAAGTAACTGAGGCAGACCTAGAAAAAAAAAATAGAAGGAAAGACAAATATAATATCATGTATTTGGACATATACACACGTAAAAATTATGAATAGAGAAGACTGGTGGGAGCGAGTGAGCAAGTGGCCCTGGTTTTTCTGGTTGGAAAGTTACTACTGCAGCTCATGTTTGTTGCAAAAGAAATAGCAAAAGATTCATACCCAGGAAAATTGGGCACGTTCATAGTGTTTTGTTGTTTGGTGAAAGAAAACAGCAGCCGAGTGCAGTTTTTTTCTAGGCGGTGGATCCATAAGCGTATATTTTTGTGTATGAGTTGGCAAGGAGAATCCTAACTGCAAGAAGTATTGCAATGCAATGGTACTTTATCCTGTTTATAAGCGTATATGTACCTCGTATAAGGTGAAAGTATCTAGAGGATGCCCTGCAAACTCAGTTCCGCACGGTATTTCATTTTCTTGCATGGTTAGTTGGTATTCATGAAATAAAAGTCCTTTGCTTTGGTTCAATGTATATGCCCGACGAGGAAAAGCACAGTATATAAATAATTTTACTGGAACAGCAAGTTATTTTTGTGCAATGGACACTATAAAAATACTTACACGGAGCTTTGTATACAGTTGTAAACCATATAACTATTATGATGGTTTCATATGAATATTGTAAAATGTACAAATCTACCGAAACTGGTCCACATTTCTGAAGGAAGGTTCAGAGATACTCTACTTTTTTGCCAATAATCCTAACAGACATGATGATGATACATGGACTATGGACCAAGAGTACAGCTAATGTCAATTCCACGTCAACGGGCATTTTCTCCAAGTCTGAAACTCATACTAGTATTTCATTTGAACAAAATATTAGTACCCTATTTCATTTTATGAAAAGGTCACAGACCCACAAAGCACAACAAAACATACAATAACGGTTGGTAGGATGTAAGAAAATGAATAGTTTTCATCTCTGCTTGCTTCATCTTCAAAAAAAGAAAGCAAATTTCATACTTTCCCAGTGAAAGATTAACTCTGTTGTTATGTATGTCTCTCGCTACTACAATATTTGGGTTTCTTTTTCTGTAAAAAAATAGGAGTAGTAGTAGTACTAGTACGAACATGTGCGTGGTATGTCATCTTGTGACCGCCATTTCTTTGCTATCTGTTGTTGTTGTTATTATTGTTGGCTGTGGTGGTAGAAGAGCGAACGCAATAATAAGATTATGTATTTGTGGTACTGGTATACTGGGTCAGCATTACATTCCAGGATCACAGTTCAGCATACAGAAAAAATGCATGATTGTACAAGTACTATATATAGTAACAGATGTCTGCAATAATAGCCATGGTGCTTCTTTATTTGACTTTTTTCTAACTGTCTTTGACTCTCTCTCTCTCTCCCTCTTTTTGAATGTGAGTCATGTGTTGGAATAGTATTAGCCAAGGAAATACTAGAAAAACACAATATCAATTCGAGTAGTTCACTACAACCACGACCACCATCCATTCACCCATTCTTGCATGCATGAATATATAGAAGATATTCTCATGCATTGTAAAGAAATACTAGCAGTCCGCCGTCACCACGACAAAGCTTGTTCACTTCCTCCCATCACACGCAAAACAGACGACGAAAAAATGTTATGAAGGAAACCAACCGAAGCTGAGCTGAGTTGATTTTTTTCTTCTTTTGATGCCCGGCTCCTGCTGCTGCTCAACTCTTCGCCACTTCCCTTTTTCTCCCAAAAGCAAGCCCATGAAATCTCATATCAAGGAAATTGCTTGCCGTAAAGTCATCAGAGAAGGAGAAAAAAAAGAGATGAAACCAAGATCGTGATATGAGTACAGCATATTTTCATGTCGCATAGGGTCAGCCACATAACACTGGAGAAAAGGGAGAAACCAGCAGTGGCAATACAAATAGTAAAAAATTCTTTCGTCTTTGGCAAAAAATGCTAACACCAATGCTGCTAATATCAATGTATGATACTTCTCTACAACATTACAACATTTTCGCGTTCCACGCATATTTTCTCTCCCTCTCTACATGCTTACATAACATTATCATATTTAGGTACCTTGTGAAACTACACATTTTATATATCTTTTTTGGAGTCATCCTCATGATCATCGTTGTCGTCGTTCCTTCTGTTTTCTACGATATTATGCCTTTTCTTTGCTTGCTTGGATTGAAGCTTTACTTCTACTAGTATGTATGATGATATAAGTAGGACGAGGCATGCATAAATAATTTTCTTTTTTCAGTTCGACAACGAACGACGAATGCTATCAAGAAGTACCACTGCTACTTTTGTGCCTATCTCCAGTTCTTTTCCTCTTGGATTTCTATTTGAGCATCACATTAATGTGATTGACTGGCTTTGGCTTTTCTTTCCGCTCTTCGTTCTATTGAAAAAAATAACGTGTAACAGCAGGCAGCTCAACAAAGGCAGCGAAAACGGAATAATTCATTTGATGGAAATGTTGCGGTGAGGTGGTTGGATGGTTGAGTGTGAGTACAAGGAATCGTCTCAAATTATTTTACTCAAAGATCTGAGAAGACGAAGAAGAAAATCAGGCTGCTGAAGAGAATGAAAAATGTATTGATACTGGAAAAACGTATTAATGATGCTGATAGATTTTACGATGATTTCCAGGTAAACCTTAATATAGCATCAATAAAAAATATACATTCCTCACGAAAAGTAGTATGAGCATGAAAAACATTTTGATACAAGATGGAAGTGGAAAATATAAGTTTTTGTCCGATTTTTAAAGGAAGTTGCCATCAAAATAAGTAAAATGGTTGAGGGCTGTGTTTGCCAAAAAAACAACATGTTGGGATGATGTGATATACCACCTACTGATTCAGCATTTTTGTGCTTCCAAAACCATATCACACATTTCTCTAAACTAGGGTAGGATTCAACGATCTCCCTTTCCTTCGAATTACATGTATCATGAGCATTCATAATGTATGTATATTGCATTTACGTGGCAGTAAAGTTATATTGGGATAGCAAATTCGTTCGTTGCCATCGAAGAAGGTTGTCTGTAAATTCCTTTCTATGTAGAAGGAGAGAAACCTGCATGCCTTTCTTTTCTGGAGACAAGATTATTTATGGAACGACAGTATGACAAAATAATAATATATTTATTTAAGTAGTATACATAGAAGCAAAGTACATTATGTATATCATGAAGAATAGACAGAGAAAGAGAGAGAAGCGTCTCAATGAATTATTGATCGATCATGTTAAAGTCTCCATTAGCTTCATAAAGCGTATAAAAAACTAGCAAGAATTACAATAAATAAGTGCACGACCAGGAAGGAGAAGATGGAAAGGAAAAGAGAAAGAAAATGCATGGTTCCCAACTATTTTATATAGGGCGACAAACGACGAAAGTCCTTCTAAAAAGTTAAATATCATAAAGCGAAATTAGCTATTAAAATTAGCTTGTTTTTTCTCCATTCTCAACTCTCACTCTTTCCATGTGACCAACAAGAAGGGTAGAGTTTTCCTTTCACAAAAAACTTTCCTCGTCTTCTTCACTCTTTCCTCCTTTCGGATTTTTTCTGGCTTGCTAGTTCTTCTATTCTGCAAAAATGTATGTCTGTGTGTATCTGATACAGAGTAAACGAACGAGAATAGAAGGCGATCTATAGAAGAGAATGGTGAATGCCATGATGGTGGTGGTAGTTTTTCATTCGTTTAAATTCTTCGACTATGTACTCGCTCAGTAACACAACAACTTCTTCTCCTATCAACAAACAACCAACAGGGTTTCTTCTTGTCATGCATTGCATTTTTTGTTTACTTTTCCCTACTCTACTGCTTTACCACTACTACCACAGCCACACTACTTGTGCTGTTGTTGAGTTTCTGTGGGAACTCATCTTTCCAGATAATATACGCCATTCCTTCTCTGTTTGCCTTTTTAAATGCGTTTGGTAGTCATTTTAGGAAAACTTCCCGTATCAACTTTTTTTGCAAATTACGTCCCTGAATGCTAATTATCCACTTTGAGGCCGATGACGCGCGCTCTCTTTTCTTTCCCATATCGCTCTTTTCATTCTATTATCCACTGACTACCACTGCTGCCACCAGTATCACCACTCCCCCACTTGACTATATTCACGATATGTACCACAAATGTACACATTTTTGGCATCATTTATATAGAAAGCGACTGAAAAGTCTGTGCGAGCTGAGAGAACTATTAAAAATATTAGCCATTTCATTAAACCACGTTCAAATTACCACACCAGAAATACATACATCACATTGGAATGAAATGCACATTATATACTACCTATACATTAATGCCATCCAATGCAGAGTGCATTCTTTCGCTTCTTGTTTTCCAGTTTATTACTTTATCATCCCCTCCCAAAAACTAAAATTTTATAATTTTAACTAATCTAACTTTACTGTGTTTGTGAAATTAAATATGGCTGACGGTGTGCCATATTCTCTTTCAATTTTATCCAGTTCAAACGATGTGCCATATATTTAATAGGAACATGCGAACGTGGAAACGTATGTTGTTCCCGGACATTTTTCTATAACAATGCATAATCAGCTTTTCTCCTGAACATAGCACTGATTTAAAATGGTATAATGTAGATATATTCCATATATATCACAAAGAAATCAGTTTAATGACTTCAAACTGAAACTTAATATAAATAATATAGCAGAATCTATCATTATTAATAATAACGAAAATTTTGAATAGGGCTCACTTTTATGTTTCACAACTAGACGATATGAAAAAGATGAAATTTAGTGAAGCTTCGTTTCCCTGAGCATATTGAAACTGACTCATTCACCAGTTAATAGTCGGTTCAAAAATTATCAGAGTGTTTGAGAAGTGTACTAGCACAGTAGTATGTCGGAAGGCTGCCAATAGTGGCAATAGACTTGGATTTTTCTTCCAAAAATGATGCTATCAGTTTGAATAGAGCATCCCTAATATGAGCACAGCCCAAAAATACCAGCTTGATGTTTAAGTATACCGTTATTATTATTAATATACTATAATAACTGTATGCTATAATACGTAAGTGGATTGGATGCCAAGAAGACAAGAGTCACAGTAGTCGTGGTCATGGTAGTGCGTGTTTTGTGCGATTCAAGTTGTTGTTTTGACTACGAGGATGATCGAGAAAGAGAGCCTTCTGGGTTGAGATTGAAACTTGGGAAAGTCTATCTCTACCTAACTGTGTAGCTTTATGGGTTTCCTTTTCCTCTACATTTATCTTCAATGCAGTCACCAATGTCAGTTCGTAAGTACGCTCGCACGCATATAATGAACTTGAACAAAACTGTAAGCTTTCTCAAAAGCCTTCTCTTTTCCCCATTTTCCCGATTTTCACGCAAACAGAGCCAACTTTTATAATAACAGCTGGATGCTTCAAATAAACCACACACGTCTCTTCTATATAAATTTCCATTTAGGTACTATGCATGAATACATGTATGCATATAAAAAGTCGCAAAAACTTTTAATTGCCTTCTTCTTTTCAATCCGTCGTATTTCTATCCCAAATTGTAGCTCCTTCAAAATGTAGGAAAACTTTTTGTACCAAATGCAAAGACGAATTTGACAGAAGACTGCCATACAAAACGGCAAAAGGAAAGATGGCTTCGTTCGCAGCTCAGCTAGTAAACTGTCTAATTGCAAGCGCTCATTATCTCTGTCCAGAGGCAATGGACTGTGGAAAAGAAAAAAAAATATATTTTTATAGTTGTTCTTCTTTTCCTTTTCTTGTCCACGCTTTTAATGCACGAGCTAATTTTTTTGAAGCATAAAGTACATGTACATTATTTTATAAAACTGTGATTTATATGAAATGACACTTTGGTAGTCAAAAATGTGGTTTTATTAGCCATCTTACTATACGCTGCATACATCATCTTGTATCTGGTGGAATATCTAATTTGTGAATACCACGCATAGCATAATTTGGACACAAAATTTCCCAACTTTCAGAAAAGACAAATCATTTCATTCATTCCTTATTTCCTTTCCTTAGAGCAGAAGAACCCCTTCCAGCAGCCGTTACAGCAGTTGTATATTGTTAACAATAAAACCTAAACCCAGAGACAAGAAAAGAAATTCCTTCGACTTTTTCTCTTTTATAATCAATTTCCCACAATTTTAATATCATACGACGTCCTTCTCCTTGCTAGGCGTAAGCTAAATGGATGTGTTTCGTGTAGCTGTATAGTGTGTGCAGGATAATAGCGAAAGATGTTGCAATAAAACTTAAATTTCCTTTCTCTCCTTTTCCCTTTCTCCTCTTTATATGTATTTCTAGTAGTGCTTATATCTTCCTTATAATGCTCTTTTAGTGGTCCAATCTAAATACTCCATATATTATTTTGTGGCTGTGAAACATTTTTTTTTTGTGCCTCACATTTAATAATGTGAATATTATTTATAAAAGTGTATGGAGTATGTAGTAGTATGTGTACACGTGTATGAGGATAGCATGCTTGTCCATGTCTCCCTTTCATATTGTATCTTTGAGGCGGAAGCTAAAAAAATATACATAAATTACCCATCATGCAGAAAGCAAAACTGAAAAAGTTGCTGAAATAGCTTGCAATAAAAGAAACCCGGGTGAAAATGTTATTATTCTTTCTCTGAATCTCTCTCTCACATACAGTCAAAATGAATATTCATGTGAAGAGCTCACTCTGCATAAAATATATTGGCTAGCCATGCCGTAACGTCCATTACCTCGACTACGCAGTTCTTTTTATTAAAGGAATGACTCACCAAGCACATGAATCTATTTTTCTCACCCTCTCCACCTCTCCACTTTTTCGTGCAATATGCATAATAATATTTATTATTATTTCACATTTCTGTGTATTTATGTACATATTACACACATATAATGGCTTGATTTTTATTTTCTCTTTCATCCTTCTACTTTTCATGACTTACTGGGAAGTGCACAATTTATCCGCTTTTCCCCCTGTCCCCCTCGCCCTTCTTTTTAAAAATTTACCTTTTTTATTCCACCATCGCTACTAGAACTTATATTGCCAGTGCTTCACAACCTACATAATAATTGATTTCCATCGTTATGCTGAATGAGGTTTCCAGTCATATTTAAAATGAGTGGTGGCGTAATATGAATTTTCATGGGAAAATTTAGTGGAAAATAAAATGAAACGTAAACACTTTCAGTGCCATATATATTCTTATCATCTGCTTCTTCCTTTAAAGTTTGAGTGGAGTTTGGATACGTTTTAGAGCAGTAGAAAATCTATGTCATGTCTCTCCAGCTCTATACTCCAGCATAACATCATATTACTATATATGTTCACAAGAAAATGCATTCACCATGTCACCACACATCCTTCGCTTTTTCATAATATGCACATCCCCCAACTCAGATAGTTTTTGTCCATAAAAAAATAAGCAGGCGAGACGAAAGGAAGAAAAAGCAAAAGACGACTTGATGGTGGTGATAAATCCACTACAACACTTGACATTGGGCCTCCCCTCCTGTTCCTTACAAGACCTAAAACCTGTGTACCATGTATTTACACTGCGTGTTTGTGGCACAGCATGTCCATCGAACGACACATTCAACATAAGCGAGCAAAGTTTTCAGAAGTCAGTGCACACAGACAGAACAGCAGCCGAGGCACAACTAAATCACTAATGCTCGTAATACATCATCATCTTCATCATATCACAACCACTACTACTACTCCATCCAGGAAAAGGAATTGTGCGTGCACACCAGAATTTTGTGGAGAAAGTAAAGAAACCAGCAAGCCACTCATAAGGAGGCAGTAGTACAGCTAGCATGGTTGTGACTGAATGAATGAGTGAGACATTAAACACACCAGCAGTCAAACTAAGGAAAAACAACGACCCGAGGAATGGCACACGACAAAAACTGGCGGAAGGAAGAAAGTGAGGAGCAATTTTTAAAATGAAAATCTTGTTTCTAACTAGTACTTTCACGTACACGCACGCACCAATGCTATTTATCATTATGCCTTAATGAAGTGCTGATGTACTTTGCAGGAAATACTCCCGGTATTGAATCAATGGAAGAGTTGATGTGATGTTTCTGTGGTAAGAATGAAAAAGTTAGGAGGATGAAGGCATTCATTAGATGTGGCATTAAATAATGTCGTAAATATTTCAAGCTCATATTTACATTGTCTCTATTTTCAAATTTTTATACTTACAAATAACAACTTCAATTGAGCGTAAATTTAAAATAAAAAGCATTTAAAAGACCAATTCTCAAGTGAGCCCTTGGGAAAGAAAAAAAATTCTCCCTGTCATCTGTTTAGGTATGCATGTAATTATATATGTAAGCAAGCCACTGCAAGTAGACAGGGCATGGTTTCGTGAGAAACTATCTTCAATCCATCACATTCTAAAATTTCCGAGGACTTTGAGTAAATCAAGTTGCAAAACCGGAATTCTTTTTATTTTTATCAATTTTGTGTATTTTCAGCGTAAACAGACTCACAATTTTTGTCTATTTTTGTATGTAGGATAAAAGGGATCAGCTGAAAACAAATTGGTAAAAAGAAATAAGAACACGTACATACGTTGTACGTTCACATATGACATGTCCCTGATCACCTTATGCCATCCCAAGTGACTGACATTTCCACCAGTATACAAATTTATCATATGCCAAAAACGGAAAAAAAAGTTTACAACTCTCCAATTTCCTTCTCCAGACAAATTTCTTTTCCACTCATCCAGCAAGCCTGAAGGGCTTAACCGCAACCACCAACAACATCGCAAACAAAACAAGAGTAGTTTTACTGTTCTAGTTTTGTGGAGGTATCATCAACGTGGAACAAAAATGTGCCAATTCGGCTACCATTCTCGTGTTGTTGTGATGGCCCGCATAAGAAGATTTCGGTTCATTATGCAGGAGCCACACAAAATATCTATGAAGTTTTTATACAAAAAATGGTACACATCAATCTACTTCTCTTGTTTCTATTCCAAACTTTTTCATATACTTTTTTCCTTTGTTGTATCATAGTTGTGGTGATAGTAGTTTTGGATGTTGTGTTTGCTTGCTTGGAAGAAGATAAGAGATGAAACCGTAGTGGTACTTGAAGTAGTAATAGTTTGGAGCAGATGTTGTTCCACACTGCAAACCATACTTACCACAACGGAGTTTTCTTACGGAGAGGCAGAGTACGAGAGAAAGAGAGATCAACTTTTATCATTGAATCAATCTCTTTTTTTTTCTACAGAAAAAAAGTCAATTCTAAACAAGCAGACATACATACATATACACACTCACATAATTTTGGCATTTGCATTTTCTTTCATTTACATTTTGCCTCTTCAGCAGCTTCACCACATTCGCTAGAAAAATAGTAGGGAAAATAAAGGGGAATGTACAAGTGCTGAGTATTTTTATCTTTCTTTTTGCGCAAAGCAAATGAAATTTCGAAAGAGGCAGGAGAGTGTCCAAACAGAATAAAATATCAACGTCTCCTTTTCTCTTTGGTTTCTTATTTCTGGCAAATCGAAACAGCTTCATGGAGGAGAGGAGAACAGAAAAAAGATAAAGAAAAGTCTCTTGTATTTTTTTTAAAGAATTTACTTTCTTCCAATTTTCCATCCATCCTACATATTTTTTCTTTTTCTATCTATCTGTCTCTCTCCCCGAGAGAATGGATGGAAAGATGGATAGATAGGGCGGTACTAGAGCCGATATTACGGTGGAACAATAAATACCACTGAGAAGTATGTGAAGTAAGTGATGATAGAAGGAAAAGAAACAAAAATCCAAAATCAACCTCCTTGTCCTGCTTGTTTTTAGGATTTGCACATACACATAGAGAGAAAATGAGCATCAATAAATCCTTAAAGATTCATCTCTCATTGATCAGGAACAGATCGACTTTGCAAGTACTCGAGTAGTTGGAAATGTCTGGAAGAAAAAAAGAAACAAAAGTAGCAGGGCTTGTTCCTGCCTGTCCGCTTTCTTTCTTCGTCGTAATAGCAAGCGATAGAGAAAGCGACAGAGATATTGTCTGATTCATAAAATCTTTCCATGTATTATTTCTTCTATTTAGTTCAAAATGGATGAAACGAGAAGAAGGAAAGGAAGAAGATGGATAATAATATCTGTTTTCGTCGTGATGGTAACTCTGCACGGCGGAAGTACATAAAATATCCAGTATAATTTTGTGGTTCGACTTCTGTTATTCTGCTACAGCCTATCATCATCCACTTTCCTTCTTCACATTCATTTTTAGCACACAATCTCACCCACTTTTGGTTTTAGTACAAAATTTATATTTTTATTTCTGATTCCATGATTCCATAACAATACAAAAAAGATGGAATAGACGTAACGGACAAAATACGACAATATGAGACTATTTCACCATTACAGAGACTTAAGCACGTCTTGTATGAAATGTTAGAAAACATCCATAATATAGTAAAGGAAAGTGGGCTGTTAGCAAAGCCAATGTGATGAATGTATCTATATGTAGGTACGTGTTTGCTCCCATTTTTTCGTAAAAGCTAGTCCAATGTTATTATATCTTTTTGGACTGATTAAGTGCACGGATCCTCGGCTTGTCTCACATACTCCACCACAAATGAAATCCTCGTAATATTTGGTTTGAGTTGACAAGGGAGGATTGTAACACTGACAAGTAAAAACGAATGCTTCTCTTCCTTTACTATTTTCCCCACTTGCCTCTCCCTCTCTTTCTCCTGCACTCTGTCTCTCAACTGAAGAATCTATTCTATTACTATTGCAGCAACACAAATTCTACTGCCTTGCTCATTCTTTTGGTTTTCTGTAGCATTTTTGGAAGAGCCCAACTATTAGAATTAGACAGATAGACAGAGAAAGGGAAGAGTTAGGACACAAAAAACTGTGAAGGGAATGAACGTTTTGTAGCACCAGCCTGCAGAATCCTATCCTCTTTTCCACAAAACCAATCTAAAAAAAAGAAGGAAAGGAAAAACGGTGGTAGTAGTGGTATTTTTGTTTTAAGAATATTTTTGTCATAAGTTGTTGCCGGACTGGATATACATTGTATATATAGCATTACTTCCTCTCTCTCCCTCTCTCACTTTCAGTCTGTGGATGGAACATCATATTATGGAGAAAAACTTGGTCGACTGAAAAGGACAGAATTAGTACATAGATGCATTTCACGACGCAAGTATCAAGTATTAAAGTGTGTCAAGTATAAAGGCTTATAATAGAATCATCCAAAATACAAGAATTATATACCATCAGTCTTGAACAAATAACGCCCCATCTTTCTTTTCAACCATTTTTTCCTTTCTCTTTCTCTCCTTCTTCACCATCCGCCGATCCATCCGCCATTTTATAGAAACTTGCACTTTCTTTCTTTCTCTATCTTTTCATCTGACAAGAGAATTTAAGTTTTTCGTTTTCTAGACACTCGCAGCAGCGTCTTACATAGTTTTGCTTTTCTGCCAACTTCTTCCTTAGAGCCTTTCCTCCATTTTCTTACTTTTCTGTTTGTCTTATACATTTCTCTCCGTTTTTTGCAAGAAAGGGCATTCGTGGTCAGTTTGACCGACCGAGTAACCGATCTCCTTGAACGAGAAAAAACTTGTTTGACTCTTGATGATGTACAAAGAAAAAGTGAAAAGCGGATGAAGGAGATGAACGATAGATTGTACATTACTTCACTCATTGGAAATATGTACTACGTGAGCACTATTGACTTTGAATAGAACTGATAGTTATTCAACAATGGAATATGTTCTTTTTCCCAATACCATTCATCATACTTGCTTCCCATCTTGCGAAGAATATCTATAACGATATATTTTATTGCATATCATATAGTACTCATGCTGCACTTAACATCATATTCGCCACCATATTTTTTCCTTTAATAGATTATCAGTTTCTCCCTCCTTCTTCTGTACACGATGCTCGCTTACCACTCCTGCTACTTTTCATATGTCCATGTGAAAACTCGACTCTTCATATTCCCGAAGAAATCATTTTTCACCGTGGCTAGGCTACTGTTACATCCATTATTACTGCGGTAAGTGGTAGTTATAATAATTCTCAGCATTCCTCTCTTTTATCATTTTTGCTGTCATCTCAATCATCACGTTCCCTTCTAAATAGATGACCGATTGTCGTTGCAGCTTTCCGTTTCACTTTAGCAATGATTGTATGCTTCTCAACCGTAAAGAAAAATGTGTCTTTATACTTCTAAAAGAGCTGTAGTTCTGGATGAAAAATTCCTCAATCTGAATGAATTTATGAGCAATTGTTGAGTATGATAAATGAACATGCCATGAACACAGCTGTGCTCGTCCATACAGTTAAGGTATGCCTTCCACATTTGACTGAAATTCCATCCCTCTTTAAGGCTTGTATAATCAAACAGTACAGTTTACAAAATAAAATTTGACATGACACTAGTATTGTTGTTACATAGTTTGCTTCTGAATATCGATAGAAAGAGTTACAACAACAACAGCTACATTGTCTGCATGCAGAACGATACATTTTGTCTGAGCGACAGTCATACTACCTAATAGTCAACATAATAGAGCATACAACATCTCAGTATTTATGGCCGCTACCACAGAGGCCACACAATAAAAACTAAAAATGCGTTTCCTTTTATGATTTCTCAAGTTTGCTTAATTTACCACACACATTGCATTATCCACTGACAGAACAACAGCAAATCCGATTCATACACCAACAACTTGAAGGAAGGAAACCCGCAGCGAACAGAGAACGGTGCTGTTTGCATTATGCTATGATGTTATTATTTATTTTTCTATTAAACCATAAAATATATTTGCCTGTAGTAAACGTACCTTATGTAATGCTTATATATTACGATATATCACATTACGATACTACGACATCAGAAAACCTGGCAAAATGCGCTCAATAAATATTACCTATACCATGCCTGGAATCTGCTGGAATGTATATCATCATCAGATGCTGCTAAAGTACAAAAACCTCCAGAAAGCCTACCGATACTGACTGGCTGCTTCTTGTGAATGCTCATCATCATAATTGAATCGTCGTAATCGTAATATGGAGTGGAACAGCAGTGGTGCGCGGTGATGGTTTTTCTTGTCGGATTGATGCAAACACGTAGTAGACAGACACACACTGTTTTCGCCGTGTGGGAAGATGAACGTAAGTAGGTAAAGTAACCAAGGGTGGTACACTCAAAAGAAAAGTAGCAGAGCAGAAGTTGTTGTTCTGTGGAATCTTTTGGTAAATTTACTTACGTGTGTGATGTGTGTGTGTGTGTGCTGTGCAGCATAGTTAAAAGCTTTTTTCCACTTCTCTTTTTCTTATTTCTCCCTCTCTCCATGACGCACCACTTATTGTGCTTTTTTTGCTGTATGAATGTAAGTAGATATGCAATATGCATGTGTGTGGAGTTTGTAGGATGAGCCCATAAACATCTAGTAGTAGGCCCAGCAACGAAACTTAAGTGAGTGAGTGTGTGTTTGTGTAACAACATTCCATTCTATTGTAGAGTGCAAATAAGCTTTTCCAGTTTGATGCATTTTATTCCCAAAACAAACAAGCAAAGCAGAACGGTTCAGTGTGGTACAACAAAAGAGACCGGAGTAATAAGGATTCTTACGTGCACAATACAATATTATTATGCAATCAAGCTACTCTGCTCTTCTGGCAAAAAAAGGAAGAGAAACGATGAGCTGTACAGAAAGAAATGAAGGAGAACGGGGAAGACGAAGAAGGGAAAAAACGTGAAGACGAGATGCATGAAATTGCTTTGTTATGTTCCTTCTTCCTGATTTTATAAGTGCATACAATATTCAGCTCGGCAGCTACATCAGAAAAGCTGTTGTGTTTGGAGAGTGTGTTGTTTGTGTGACATAACATATTATTATTACACGGAGGAATTCTAGTTGCACATTTTATTCCAGACATGATGTGCATACTTTCGTGCAAATAGCAAAATACAGTTTCACACACACACAAACAGGTATACTATTATTGCATAGAAATATTTTTTGCGTTTGTGGCATGAATAATATAATAAGAACTACAACTTTGCCTCTCATCTTTTTTAAAAAGTGTCCTTTCATATTTATTTATTATTCTTGTATCATTTTTACCTATCACATATTGCAGAAAATGTTGTAAGCATGAAGATAGTCTTTCAAAGAGTTTATTTTTATTCCAGTTGTGCTTTTCGTCAGTGGCTATAATAATAAGTAGAACATGTATAGATTATATCGCGCTATGAAAACACAATATTTGATACACAATATTTATGCATGTAGGAATATAAGTTTCTGTATTATTGTATGCGGTTGGCTTGGTTGGTTAGTTCGGTTTTGGCTTATCCCATTTTCCAATTTATGGCTTTGTGTTCCTGTATGCTGGCACCACCACCACCACCACTGCCACTACACAGACAGACGGACAGATCCATAATATAATGCTATGCATACCCCTAGAGTACCTTCTTCTGTATAATATGTAGCTAGAGAAGTGGATGGGAAATGGAAATGGGATACCGTACCAGCACTTGAATTGAATCCTACCTACCATCCACCACTAACTACAATCATCGTCGTAATCTTCGAGAAAGAAACGACGAGAGAGAGAGGACTGGATGCAATGCAAGGAGACGGAGAAGAAGATGCGCTAGTTTACTATTACTTACCACTTCATTCCACTTAAGTTAGTTCTTTCACACAAACCCACTATGCGTGATGCGAGTACTGCTGCTGTCCATCTCTCCTATTACTTATATAATATTATGGTTCACAACCAAGTATATCGACTATGGAGGAATGTATATACAGATGGTACATGTGTCAGTTCCTTTTTCTTCGGCTTTTTCTCCAGTTTAGGAAATTATAGGGAGTATAAAAAGGAAAAGAGCTTCTTGTGATTGTTCCTTCTTCATGGTGGCGGTTGTGGTATGGCAGGGATGCTGTTTTGCTCTTGTGCAGATGATGATGATGATGACTACGACGAAGATACGATGATGATGCTTCAAGAGAGCAAATGTAAAGCCCATTGATATGGATTCATTATAAGCAGCGTGCAGACATACACACAAGAAAATTGTAAAAAGCACACAAAAGAGCCATCAGGGATTCCTAAGGAGCTTGATACTTACAACAACTACTTTTACTACCACTACTCCCTGCTCTTGATGCTCCTGCTCTGCTGCCTCTCCACAAACCCGAAGGATTGTGTAGGTATTTGTAGGATATATAATAATAATCATAATAATAGCATTATAACATGTGTGTAAAAAGTAGTGGTAGGAGTAAGAATGGAAGGATAAAAATGAGAAGGAAGATTGAACCTCTAAAAATATTACAGGCTTGCATGACGAGAAGATAATGTTGAAGCTGAAGTAGGGCACCATACCAACATCCAGCATCTATAATAACGCTTATGTAAGGGCTTTAAAACATGATAATGTATCCAAATATGTATGTACGCTGTATCTTGGGATAATTTTTTTCTGAAGCGTGCACTGGAAAAGCTTCCTGTTCCTTTGCTTTTTATTTCAACTAGTAGAAGGACGTAGATACACAATTTTTCGACTTATTTTTTATCACGTAAAGAGAGCACTCTCATCTGTTTATCAAAAGTATCCTGCTGAACATAACGTAAAGTGTAGATATGCAGGCTACATGCATAAGTACAGCAGTTTTGAGGTTGCCATAGTTTTATTGCTATTTTTAGACAATTGCACAGTTAGGTAAGAAAATGTTCAGGATATTAATATTAAGTTCAAACAAGCCCAATTTTATCGCAAAAATATAAACTATTTATGTATCTATCCTGGAAAACCAAAAGTGGGAAGAAAATAAACGCTGACAAGTAATAATATTGCTTGTGAGTTTGGATACATGATAGATTAAACAAATAAAGCGAATCGTTTCATCTTTGTTCTCCGTAACAACGACTATGCTTATAGACACTTACAAATGCATTCACGAGATAGGTGTATGTTACATAGTAGGCATACGTATAAGAACTTTACGCAATGGTTCTATAGCTGAGATTAGCAATTACTGTTTTGATACAGTAGAAATCACGAGCATCGAGCCCAGTCGAGTTCGCTAAACATTGAGTTGTTGTTGAGTGTTGAGTGAAATTCTCCGAAAAAGTAAATAGACAAGAAAAAGAGAGATACAAAATAAGGAACGTCACCGTTGTATCTATAAGCGCGTTGCTTGACATTTTCGGTGTTTGCATCACACAACCAGTAGCCCACCACAAAAACTAAGCTGTTTCCTCCGCCTATCTCAAAACACACAAAAAAACGGAGAAAAAGAAGGCAATTCTTTTTTAGCTTTAACCGAGAGGAAGCAGGCAAATTTAAAAGAATACTAGTGAAAAAATGCTGCAACAACAACAGTAAAAAATCGTTCCTTTCCACTGACTAACTGTCAAAGACAGCCACACACATAGCACATTTTTTCATTCTTTTTCTTCTTTGTCTCTTCCCTTCCTTTCATTTTCTTTATAAAAGACAGTGGTAACATTGTTTATGCTTAACAGTATACTTACATATCCATCCATATGCTCTTAAATTCAAGTACATAAGCCAATCCCCCAAAACTTGAGTACGATTTTATTCAAATACGCAAACAAGATATAACATTTCGTAATTTCATGAATCTCTATTACCAGAGAGCGCAGAGAACGAATGGGCCTTTGTTCTTTTGAGGGAGCATTTGCAAAATCCCTCGACCTCCAAAAACTACAATTCCTTGAATTGATCATTTATGACACGACATTGACGAAAACCATTAGAGACAGTTGTATCGTATTACGCTCTACAACAACCACTACATCAAAATGACAATAAGAAGCAAAAATAGCTATACCAGAAATGTACTTTACCGACACTTAGATACAGTGCGCAAAGTTTAGTTGGACACTAATGCATATTTACAGTAGCGCAACGGTAATGTATATTGAATCATCAACAAGAGTTTTAGTATTTTCCAAGCATTAGCAAATTTTTAACGTGGATATATATTAAGTTTTTGCGTGAAGCCATTTAAAAAGCACAAGATAGGGTAGTCAAACTGACATTCCTCATCCCGGCGTGGATCCGTTAAAGAGCGACAATGAACCGCGGAAACAAATTTATATGCATTTAAATTTTTAAACCCAATCTGCTCCTTCCCTCTGACTTTCTTTTAATCTAATTCCTAATCTACTTGATTTGTTACCCCTTTCAATGTGTTTTGCCATGATTATGTGCCCACAACGACAACACAACGGAAGGATTTAGGAGTTTCCCTTAAAAGCCCTCTTTGCTCGCTCCGCTCTGATTCTACATTCAACTTATCCGCATATTTATGGTGTATACAAATTCAACCCAGGAAAATCCAAATGACTTCTTTATCTGCCAATTAATTAGTGCTTGCCTGCATTCCGCTTTCACATATATATTTAAAGTAACTGTGCGCATTTATCTCTGTACAATGTGTGGCCCCTGACATCCGTATTATTATGGCTTATGTAATAGGTGCATTTTGTAAACGATAGATATTAGAACGGAGATATAGATAGTGCGGCTAAAAGATGAAGGAAAAAGTCTACAAGAATAATCACCATGTCCACTCCTTTTCGTAACATTTTTAATTTGCGTTTTTTTTCTATCAAGACGGATGGTGATGATGATAGTGACTAACGGTTGGACTTGTACAATTTTTCACATGGGATTTTAACGGGTTTCTTCACAGAAAAACCAGATTAGGTACACATATCCACAAACAAAGTTTTACAAGGCAAAGAGACACATGTGCCAAAAATATATTTTTTTGCGTATCTCCTTCTATCTCCTCCTCTGATGTGGGTTCCGCTGCGTTGTTGATCGTGAATGAGTGTTATGTGTGTAGTATGTGTACCATTACATTGTTATTCCATGCCTAGCGAGTGAGTAAGCACAAGTAGGAGAAAAGTATAGGTTTACTATTCGCAAGCCTATATATGTATATTGACATATTTATCAGTGGTGGGAGGTAAGTACTATGTAGGTACCGTAGATAGCTGCTGGATATTGACTACCGTTCAAAAACTACGTAGGTAGTCACTTAAGTACGGTGGTACACCTTGTGTGGAAAGTGAATTACCACGACAATAAAAAACGTAACCTAGTCGATTCTCGTCTCCCACTTTACGCATGTATGCATAGATATCCCACAAACAATTCGCTTTTCCAACAAACTGTCTTTGAGAATGTGAATGTATGTGTGTTTGTTGTAATCTAGAGTTGATGCTGGTACTATATTATCATGCAAACTTATCTCCCATCCTACCTTCACAGCCCACCTCTTACTTCCTATTTTCAGCCTGGCAAACGGAGAGATAGACGGAGGGAGAGAGAGAGTAAGTAAACTATTGTGAGAAAACATGAAAGAGGCTGGATACTTGATATCCCCTTTTCGTTTCGCCTTTCATCGGACAACCGACAACAGTTTTCTTGGGGAAAATTATTATTGAAAATAAAAGAGCTCTTTTTTCTTCTCTATAAGAGCCTAAATGAAAGCAGACACACACAGCTTTATATATTATACGAACTATTACAGCAGTATTCTATATGTAATAAAAAAGGAACTGTAACAAAATGACAAGAATGTCATCATTTCAGAAACTCAAGAAATATGACAAGAAGTTAAAAGGAAAGGTTGATTAAAACAATTGTTTCCTTTCTCTGCCTCTCCCTTCCGTTCTCTTGGGTTTTCGAATGACACCGCATCGCATAACATCGTGTGTGTTGGTGTGCTTTGTTTGATGAACCTTACTTACAAGAAAGTATGTGGGATTTGCAAATGATAAAATATTTTAATATGCAGGGATGTTCGTGCTTATACAAGTTATTGTACGGTAACCAAAGTTGAGGACAAAATTACAAATATCCACATACACACGAAACTTTATTCTCTATTATTTATAATGCGTGTCTCTTTTGTTGAATTGTGCCTGTTTGTCTACACATAAGTATATAGGAGTACACATATCATTGCTCTTTAATTTTAGCAATCGTCTTCCACCAATACGCGATTGTGTTCGTTAAGTAGTATAAAATATAATGCTGCTGCTGCGTGAGTGAAATACTTTCCCTCAAAAGCCTCCGCACTCCTCGCACAACAACAACAACACTTACACAAACAAAACGCGAAAATGAATGAATGAATATTTAATGGACTGTGAAGCAAAAAGCACATAGGTCCCGCGACAGGCTCAAGTAAACATGCATGCATGCGTCAACTCATTATATATTATGTTATGCGTCATTTACATACAATATAAAATAATATAGAATGTGCATTGAATTTAGGTCGCTATACATTTATGATGCAACATATTATGTGCAATGAAATGCTTTCTTTTGACTAAAGAAATGCTTTAAATTTTCCAATTTTCGTCCCAAGAAAAGAATTTATGACTGTAGACAAAAATGATATTTTCCCCGAAACAGTATGCAGTTATGAAATCGATCATCTAGGTAACTATTCCTTCTCAAAATTAAAATTTATAGTTCCAGCAGAAGTTGGAAGCCGGGTTTGCTACTTTGGAATTTATAACAGGCATTTTTAATCAAATAAACCTCTATCGTGAAGAGATAAAGCTCTCCGAGGAAACGAAAAGGATATGATATGCAGTGCAATTTACTACACAGCAGTATTATTAGTCTGCTTGTTTGTCTTTGTCTGTTGTTCTTTTTATTTCGCTTAATGAAAAACGAGAAACAAGCGATGTATCTATTTTATCCATCTGCTGATGATAATGATGATGATGATGATGCCAGAGCAGAACCTCGAAACTTTTCGTCGTAATGCAAGTCCTTTTGTACATTATATGCATTGGAGTTATTATGTATAGTGATAATGGTAAACTGGAAACAGCACAAAAAGACAACAAACAGCAACAACTTTGTATCAGACTTACATATTGTTATAAATGCATTTTGCTAGAAACAAAGGAACAGGTTTACAACACGTAATGTTACATGCCGACGAAAACGCAGAGAGAGAGAGAGAGAGGGGGCAAACTAAA
This sequence comes from Willowsia nigromaculata, assembly GCA_034700605.1. NCBI lineage: Eukaryota > Metazoa > Arthropoda > Collembola > Entomobryomorpha > Entomobryidae > Willowsia > Willowsia nigromaculata. The sequence goes on along the minus strand of JAQIXX010000104.1, from coordinate 32,147 downwards.
AAAGCAAAACCGACCTGTGAGTTCACTCACTGACATAAAAGCCTCCGTTAATCATGAACGACAGCAAGTAAGGTTGCTAAAGGCTAAAGAAAATATATACATTCCTCTTGTATTACATATTATACTGGTATATTTTCTTTAACTTACAAATGTATAGAAAATCCGTACTCAGGTATTGCATCAATATTAGCCGGAGATTACACTATAAAGTATACATTCCCACATAGATCATTATACGATTGTGTATATGCTAAGAAGTAATGATTGTAAAAATGGACATGTATAATAATATGTAATATGTATATACCAGAAGTATATTTGGAAATACTGCCGTAACGCCGCATAATATTCAAAGTTTTTATTCGTTCCTCCTGTTACGCTTCTTTTTTATCCGAAAGGAGAATAATGATGAAGGAAGGCTAACAATAAGTAACTCATACTTTTATGTAATGGAACAGAAGGGGTGAACAAGATAGTTCGTTTTTTTACTTGATAGATAAGTACATGGCCGCAACACGTATATATATAGGTATGGCATGTATACTACATAAATACATATTTTTATATGCATGCATCCCAGATATCTGCTACTTTGTCTGTGAACCTACTGCTGCTACAGCAACAAACAAAACGCTCTCTGGAACAAAAGGAAAAGATAGTCAATCTTTCTCGATCTCAATGTTCTTCTACATTCTACAGTAATTATGACCATTCCTGTTGTTTCAGTTGCTGCTGCATTTGAGCATTTGAAAGACTTCTTGCATGAACATATTACAACAAGAAGAGTAACCGCTTTTGTGATCATGACACTTCTGTGTTCTGTGTGGTGTGTGTATCCACCAGTCTCATCATCAGATAGCTTTATAGCAAGAACAACAAAAACAACGCTACATAATTAGTTTGATGATGATAATGATGAGATCTCATAATGTTGTGTGGGGATGTTGCACGACTCCGAGAGTGTGAGTTCCTTCCTTTTTTGAGCTGTGTGGAGAGAGATTATGATGATGAGATGGATGCAAGAGAAAAAAATTGTATTTACAACAACAGCTACACTCAAATAATCAGCAGCAAAAGAGTGCTGGGGTTAAGGCCGTGAGAATAAAATTTTTTTTTTGCTGATCTTGATTGTGCGCAAAAAATAAAGAGGACAATAATGATGTCGTCGTCCGCTGGGTCCACACATGTACACACTACTAGTCGACAAAATGTTGTCAAACAATTTGATGTGCATTTTTTTCTGCGGATTATTCCACTATAATTGTTTCACTTCAGCAGACGACAATAAGGAATGACACACCATTCTTTTGACCATAAAGAAACGCTTTTTTCATTTCTTTTGTAATTCAATCTGCGCCATGCATGATACCTTGTGTAACAACATAAATATCGGAGTCCAGCATCCAATTTACTTGATTGCAGTAGTAGAAGGTCATCACATTACCAACAACAGCGCAGCATGGATCCAAGAGAATACGATGATGGTGCTGCTGCTGTAACGGTAGCAGAAGAGGCGGCGAAATAGAAAAAAGAGAAACAAGTAATGACACCATTAAGGCAGAAAAGCAAAACGAAAAGAGCAAAGAATGAACGACTGTTTGTCGCTGCTACTGTAACAAAATTATTTGAGAGGAGACAATAATGGCAAGATTTTCTCGGAGTAGAGATGGCAATGAATGAATATCATGGTACATAGGACACCGGGGCACATACAGGTGCCTTTTAGTTTCAGCTCATCTGTGCCATTTCTTTTCCTCTCTCTCTCTATCTTTGTCTTCCGTCGTTTACTCGTTTTAAAACACTGAGTTAAAGCACAATAGAATCATTCTGGAGAGAAAACACACGACGAGATGTGCTATCTGTGAGGAAACTGCTTCAAAAATTCGCTTCTGTTTGATTATGATGGTACAAAGGTATGCTGGAGAATGGGTTTAATGACACTGTTTTATTGGGCAAAGCTACCATGAAATCATACAATATCTTGATGGGGAGGAATGACTCGAGAGAAAATGGCAAAGATAAGAAAATGAAATGAGGAAAAACGGAATACAAATGGAATGCAATTTTCCTTTCTAAATTACTCCGAGTTTAAAGATTTTCCATTCAGCAGCAGTGTCCTCGTCTTTTGCTCTCCTAGACGACGATCATGTTGGCTCTAAGACCAGAGCTCATTTTAAATTGACCAGAAATTACAATATATCTCTTTTCCAATGGTTCTCCTTCTGCCTTTTCTTCATTTCTAAACTAATTTTACGCTACATTTTTCCTTGTGTGTGGGGGATGTGTGCATGTGTGTAAGTTTCAACTAACAATAATGAAGGAAAACACAATACATTGTTGGCTACACTGTACACATATGGGTATGCTTTTTCTCTGAGAATTGCCTGTGTGCGGCTTTTTAACTGACAGAACACAAAAAATCGACTGATTGTTTATTTTATTTTCTTTACTGGTGCATGTAACAAATGTTTGTTTATTAGTTTTGCTGCTATTTGCTTGCCTTGCAAGCACATAGCCTCTTAAAAGCAGCACTTGTTAATAACAGCCTGAAATTTTCTTTAAAGCTAACAATATTTTTGTTCTATTTTCGAATCTCCATGCATGTAAAGTGCCGAGCAAACATTTGAATTTATATAGGGAAATAATAACAGCGCTGATTATTAAATAGCAACAGCGGCAATTTCACATAAAGTTAAGCCACCACAATAGCAGTTTCGGGTTTCAAATGAAGAAAACAGTAAGCCCCAAGTCATTTCCGTGCTATATGCATCTAAAAAAAGCATTATCCTTTCTTTATTTAACATGAAAATACTCAACACTGATCATTACAACGGTGTTATAACTTTAGCCGTCAAATTACCATATCATAAGATGTTTTTATCGGCCAAGGATCACTTGTTATTCTGTCTTGCAAAAAATTCCAGCTATGAATATACTCATATGCTTACTCTAAATTGACAAACAATGCTGAAGTGGAAGACTGAGGAAACATAAAAAGTGCACTACTCCATTTGTGACTTTAAGAAAAGTGTAATTGCCCAATAAAAGGGTAATGCAGTTTTTGAGGACTAGAAGAAAGATTTAAAATTCCATAGCACATGTGCCGGAATTGTATCTACTTATATTGTGTACGTACAGCTGCAAAGGTATTGGTTATACTCTCATTGAAAGTAAAATGCTACAGTAACTACTATCTATGTATATGTAAGGGTACAAAGTGTTCTAAAACTTGAAGCTAAAATACCTATTCCGTATCAAGAAATGCACCAGCGGCGAGACTAAAAGTATTACGTAGACATGTTCTTTCAATCTATAGAGACATTGAAGGGAAAAAAGGTCGCACAAAGGAAGCAGTCGGAACAAAAAAGACGTAAAACTACATTGAAGTTTATGATTTTTTTTCTTTTGTATACTTTCCCTCGTACGTACACGAATTACGGACGGGTCAAAAAAGAGTTTCACGTTTTGGCCTCTTTGACAACTTCACTTTCTTTCTTGGCGTAGAAGTTTTCATTGCATACCTGGCTCTTTCTATATTATGTATGTATCTACTTTTGTCACAAGAATAACCAAACCGAATGCGTGTGTGTAAGTATGATGCAATGGAATACAATGATGGTGTAGGTGTACGTAAACTCCTATACACTTCATATATATTTATTTGCTTAGCTTACTGTTAAACGAGCGTTTATATACTATCGTGCATTTAGGCTTTTTCCTTGCAATGGCCTATGGCATAATATGATATAAAAAGCAACATACGAGAAAGCTATATGGAAGGACGAGTAAAAACACAGTTAAAAGAAGAGGGAAATGCAGTTAGTGATGGTCGCTGTACCCAATACATTACTGGAGACAAGAAGGGAAAAATATTATGTATTTGAACGGAGATAGAAAGAGATTGTGAGGCATTTGAAAAATATGGGGAATAGAAAACGAAATAATGCAAAGGGTTATTTGGAACGGAAGGAAAGGATAAGTTCCACAGATATACTTTTCCCCCTCGTCTTGTTGCTTTGTTTCTCCACTCTCCCTTTTTAGACTTTTTCTTCTTGTTTTTCTTCCTTTCCTCTTTTTTTGTTTCGTCGTCGTTTCTGGTGACTATATCGAATTATAATATATTCAAACGTCATCAGAAATAAGGAGGAATTTCTCGAAGAGCAGACAATATTATTCAGAGGAAAAGATAGATAATAATATAATGTTGGAATGAAATACCCACGAGCATGAGAGGGAAGCAAAACACGACATAGTTGACTATACTGTAGGAGACATAACATATATTTATGCCAAATGTACAAAATATCAAAGGCATTCATGCCGTTGTTAACTTGGTTGGTGAAGTTGATTTGGTTTTTTCGATCGGATGATGCAATGTTCGTCTTTTTTGTCTTGGTTGTATTGAGTAAAAACATTGAAATTGGAGAAAGAGGCTGAAACTTATTTTTTATTATTCGTATTGTCTCTCAATCAGAGACGGGAAAATTCAACAACAAAAGATAGGAGAAAAGATCAGCTATCAATTGATTTGACATTCCCACTACTAGAAAGACGAGTTCCGAATCAAATGTCCTCCTAACTCAATGCACTTTTATATCTGAATGAAATAATAATGTATTTTCTTGAAGATACTGACGTATCTATTTATTTCATCGTGTGATTTTTATCGTTTTGTTCAGTTACGCAAGACACGTAAATTCATATAAAGACTTGGAATAAATATCCTATGATAATGAGAGATGTCGTTTAGAGGGATAGAGAAAAAAACAGCTGCGGACGATGTTTTAAGATATTTCCATAACGACTTGACTGACCATGTCATGTCAACCATGTTGAGAATAAAATGTGACCTTTTGTAGCCAACACGACTAAAATTGTCCAGACATTGTCTTCAGTTATGATTCCTCACCGTCACAAGCAAGCTTATTAGCCAAGGTCAAGTAGAACATATCTATGAAACAATTTGGGCTATTGTATAATTTATTGATATAAAAGTCATGCATACGCAATTTTCCATTTTGAAAGGATTTTGTTTCTTTTCCATTTTCTGCCGCTCTTGAATCCTATTTATCTCAATGACTCGCCTCCCATTCTTTTAAATTTTACTTTAACCTTCAAGAGCAAATCTATTTGTAAAATGGAGCTTGCATCTCTTTCCTCCAAGTTTTTGTTCAAAGTCAAAATCTCATACATGTACATATTGAGGCAGGCTGACATCAAAATGCATTTAAGAGTAATTTTGGAAAGTTTACGATGAAAACGGGTAATCTACTTTGTACTTTTTGACATTTTTTCTTTGAAATACTTTTGTAACTTGTTCAGCTGAACAAGCCCAGTACAAAGTAAAGTGACATCAAAGCACAACCGTTGTAGTACTCGTAATCTAGAAGCATTTTCTTTATTTACTGATATTACTATTATTTTTTCTCGTCGTATTGTTTTGTCCTCGAAATCATAAAGCTTGGATTTTTGAATGAGCGCTATAAATTTCCTTCCAGCTACAACATGAGCATAAAAAGTTTCATCTGGAAACCCAACTCTATCATTCTCTTGGAACTGCGCTACGCGACTTTTTAAACAATTTTAAATGGAAAGCACAAAAACAAAGCGTTAAGGCCATAAACTGGTTAAGGACATTTTTCACAATATACTCCATAATATCTTTTTATTACGACCATCAATGATGTTTATTGAGGCCAAAGTTGTAGAATACTCAACGAAAGTCTTGTTTCGCTAATTTGATGACGTTTTATGCCCAGATTTCAATGATTTATTTGATTTGTTTTGTAATCATTATGTTTGGATTTGTGTTTCTAACCCCTACAGTTTTAGTGCTTCAAAATAATGGAAACCTAAAAATGATGATGAAAGATATAATGGCTGCAGTTACCACTTTAGACGAAAAAAGTCATATTATGCCGAATACATGCCGACCAATTTTTCGACATTAGCATCATCACTTTCAACTTTTGAAAAGGCATACAAACAAGACAAAAAACCCTGTCATTAAGCTGAGAGTTGAGAGTGTAAGTACGCACTACACTTCTCTGGAAACCCTTATGTGCTTTTGAAGTAACAAGAAACCACCATTCCACAAAAAATCCCTTTCGTTGCTTGTCTTTGAAGTAGGTACTTATCTTCTTTTGAAACACATTTGATCGGATGAGTTCTAAATCAAAGAGATGCATACCAATTCAATTCACCATCTCTATACATGAGTTTAATTATATTTTGTAGAACATACTTCTTTTCATCAAAAACAAGAATGCTAAAAACGTCCTAATTATCCTGCATGATTGGAGCCTCTGTAAAGCAACAGCGTATTTGGGAACACTAACAAGAATCATTATTCGTTTGACTAATACTGCAATGGAACCATAAGAAATGGATGCCCGACTGTTTTATAACTGATTACTGATTTTTACATTGTCAGTTCCCTTCAATTTATTCTCTGCAAAAAATAATTGATCCATAAAAAGATAGTATCTACCGAATAGCTGTAGAAATGAATTTCATTTACTCCGTAATATTTGACAATTACCAAAGTGACTGGTGTACAATAGCTGCCAGAATAATATAATGTGTGGACACTGATAGAGACAAGAATGATGCTCTAATTTGTTGCAACATTTGACTTGACAAATAAATTGGATGCATGGCGTATTTACAAATGCGTATCAGATTTAGAGATGCGAGAATGGCAGCATGAGAACTTATTCAAATCTTGCCTCATTTGTTTGCATCTCGAGGAATAGAGAGAGAAAGAGAGGAAGTTGCATAAAATTTGAAAAGTGATGACAATAGTGTAGCTAGCGAGAGTGACAGTTGATCTGATCAAGTTAATTGATGTCAATGTCCCTCACAAAAGCAACCAGACAGGCTAACTGTGCGTTGAAATACGACACCGAGATAGTGATGAGTGATGAATCATGATACTGAACGGACGATTAAATAATAACGATAGCAATAATATTCGTATAAAGCGATAATATTCTTCGGACTACTGCACAAAATGTGGTGGTAACATCTAGTATATGTACCTACCATCCCAGTCATCTATCATTATTATTGGCGTTATTTTGTTATTATTGTGAGTGTCATGTAGCGCTACATTTTACTCCTTGTGGAATAGTCAGCAACAGCACAACAATAAAATATTTATTTCTCACAAATAATGCACTCCCTCTCGTTCGCCTGTTCAAAGTATCTCGTCTTAACTTTCCAAGTTGGCTGACAATGCGCTTTTCTAAGTTAGATGATTCTCTTGTTACTGCTATGAACACAATTTATGTGAAGTAACGTGTTGTAAGAGAAGTGTGATGTGAGTGGTGGAGAGGAGATGAGTTTCAATGAACAAGATTTGGTTGATTAAATCAGTTAGTGAGCCTTATAGTGAGAATGTTCTATAAATCCAGGCACACTTTGACAATCGTGCAATATGTTTCATGGAGGCTACCCATTTTCACATCGCCACATGTAAAAAATTTGCCTTGCTTTGTGATGTTAGTAATCCAGCTTTCGAGAGCTATATTCCCTATTGAACAAATTGTAATACATTTTTCCAGCTTCTGTTGTTTGTCGTTGTTAAATAAAATCCACGTGGACAGGGTTTTTGCAAACGATTGCACTACTACATAGCCACAATTTATTGCTCCTTGTCGTTTTTGTCGTGTGAACGTAAATTATGACCAGTGCAACAGCAGTGTAGCAGCAGGACTGCAGTCATGATTTTACTATTATTGCTATTACGTGAATGGATAAAGCATTTTTATGAATATCTTTTTTTTTCTTGTATTGTTTTAAGAACTTTCATAAAAACATCCACGAGGAGGTGAACAGCATACATTATTGCTGCGAATCATTGTGAAAGCATCAAAAACACTTTTTGAAAAAATGTGACCAAAGCACTACGAATTCCCTTCTTAAAAGGATTGCTCTTTAAGACAAGCTAGGCAATAACAGTAATAAACAATGAAATCATGCGACCATTCAAAAAATTGTGGTTAAGACAGCTTTATACAAATCAAATCAGTGCTCTGTGTACTTAACGTAATGACCAAGGCACGCCATTGCAGTTTGCTCGACTAAACTCGTGTATTATCGCCGATTACTTGCTTATTTTTCACTGTTTACATTACTGATTACCACTATAAGCTTTAACTATTGGAATAAAAAATTTCTGCACAACAAAACGCAGTGCTCTTAAACGATGACTCGCTTTTACATAGTTACATTACCGCAACGTAATCTTTGACACTGGCATTATTACCCCAACCTACATAATCATCAAGAAGATAAATAGAAAAACAATGGCCTTTAAGTTTTAACTGACAATATGATAATTTCTAACTGGATCTGACGACTCATCCCCACACAACAACTCACAAGTCAATGGTCAGTGGTCAAGCAGTTTGCCTACCTTACTTGCGAAAACAAGAAGTTTTGGATTAAACAAGAGAAAAAAATAATAAACCTCACATCTCCTCTCTCAACAAACAATAATAATAACACGCTACATATTTCAGTTTTTTCTCTCCTTCAAGGTATGAAACTGGCATAAATGAGATGGGCAACAAGAGTTTAAAAGGGTTTAAGAGGGCGCCGCCGATTACTACTTCAACTGACACATGCATCATCATTGCATATAATAACTTTGCAATGCAATAATAATGGCATCGCATAGCATTCCCTCTACAAAATATTGATTGATGGCTAGTCATGCTTTTGTGATGTTCTTTCTCTCAGGGATCATCAGCAGCAGCAACATGATTATTATTAAAACTCATTCTTTGTCTTTCTCCCTACGTTAGAGAATAAAAATGAAGCATGACCTCCCATCAAGCATCATCTTAACTACATCATGCACAATAAGGGAATACGTGAGTAATATGCATATATAATATACATACATAGGTATATAGCTTTCGGTAAACTGGTTTGATTGGTTTTTCCTCCAAAAAAAATTTGCTCACTAGTTTTAATCATATATTTTCTACAAGCCAAGCAAACATTAGGCTATCTGCTCTCTCTTTCCGTCTGTGTGCGCGCATCTTTTCTAATCGTCATCAACATCTCTTGAGAAACTAACATAATATCTTTCTCGGTCCTATAAGTCATCCTTCATTCTTCGGCTGATGGTTAGAAAGAAGAAAAAACCATGAAATAAAATATATTTGATGATAATGTCCGTATTTTGACGATGCTCTCTGGCTAGTTGAAACGTGGTAAAGCTCTTTTGGTGGCTTGGTTTGTGCGATGAGGCTATAGTACATGATTATTACCTACACAATAAGATGAACACCACCAATACATTTCTTCAACTATCCGTTAACTTCTTATTCAATTTTTTCTTCTGTTCCCGTCGCCGTCGAACATTATATCATATTATTATTAAATGCAAAAAAGTATGATTTTTATGATGATCATCATCATGATCTATGTACACACATACTTTGTTTGAATATTATTATAACACGTTGTACAGTAAATTCTACTGTGAAAATTCAATGGGCAAAAGTCAGAGGAAAACGGCAACGAAAAAGTTCCAAATTCAAAAGAAGGAATGTCTTTTTTAAGGCGGGCCAACATAACAGCAGCAGCGTCATCATCATCGCCAAGCGGCATTCTCATTTTCATAGATACTTGCTCAAATTTACTCACTTCGTTTGTCATGCTTGCACACACAGTTTTGTGTGTGATATGCCGCCCATGGGCAAAAAAGTCATCTCTTTTGAATAATGTAATGAGTATGCATGTATGTACTGTGTGATGTGTGTATGCAACTATCTGTGAGAACATTAGCCAGCGGACAAAACCTTATATGCGATACAATGCAAGATGATGCATTCATAAAGGTTAAGTATGAATTCATTTTTCTCTTATCAAACGCGCATCGACAAACATGAGCATTTTTTCTATCGCTCTTTTACGAATGATGCGATCTGCATCCGAAGAATGAAACATGAAATGTTTTTTCCTTGACTTTTTTGGATGTAAAAAATGCATCACTGTAAAAATGATGAAAATGCTGTGTTTTATGCACAGCATGAGGTTGAAAACTAGATAAAATGTAAAACTTCACCGTTCGTCATCTTCTTCACGAAATATAAAAATCTGCATGAAATAGTCGTGAAGTCTGTGTGGAAAATGTAAGCCGATGAGAAGAAAGACAAGATGGAGACAACAGCAACAACATTAACACTCTATGAGATAACTAATTATTTTCAAGATGCTGATAACCTTTGGATATACATGCAATTCTCTCTCTTCAACATGTTATATGTGCACTTGGTCGTCATCGTCGGTCGCATCCAATGTCTTCCTGGCATTTCAATTTTTTAATCCATTCACAACGACATGGGAGGTTTCTTATGAGAATTATAATTGATTATAAAAAAACTTCAAGAAAAAAAAATATTTGTTTATCTATTCATGTATGCATTTTTATTCGAGTGTTATCAAAGTGTCACCGCACTCAACTGCTTCTGTTATACAGAAGCACCCAGCCATCACCAGATACTCGTCTTGTTTTGGCAATAAACGCTTGAAAATATGTTTGTCGACTGTTACGATTGGGCTTTGTAAGAATAATTTGACTTTGGGATGTTGTATGATTGCTATGCTGGCGACTTTTAGTGAATTTATCAGAAGGTGATGATATGATTCATCCTCTAATCGTTAACTCAACCAAAAAATGAGAGATAAACGTAAAATCTTTTCTTTTTGGTTTACACAAGCGTTCAATATTAAATTGGGTATCCACCCAAACCAAATATGATGGTGAAGCAGTCGAGAGAGTGCAGAATAAAGAAATGAACCCTTCATAATAATACGAAATTGAATTAAAGCGTGTGTGTTACATCGCATTGGAACGAGGCACAAGGGAGAACAACCGGATACATAAATTTCACCACTCCGGAAACAAGAGATGAGAGAACGTACTCATCTGACAATAATTTACACAAACTATATACATGCATCCAACCAAGTGCACGTAGTCAAATTTTGCACTTATTCAAGTTCGTTGGTCGCCCGCCTATGACTACAACTGGCACAAGATATAAGTTTAAATCCACATCATCACCCACCACGACAATTTCTATCACCACCGTAAGTTGCATTGCTCATTTTGTTTGCTTATGTGAATAATAATATTGCCGTATAATGGGTACTAAAGCAAATTGTCACTCCTACAATTTTCACTCAACTGGAATTAGCTTTTTCATCTACTGTAGAAGCCGCGTTCTCCTTTGAACACACAGACACTGCCGACGCTTGAATCACCACCACCACCACCCCAATTTATTTATTTTCTTTGTACAGCTCAAAATGTTGTTCTTTCCTGTTATCACCATACCATCATTTCACCGAAAAGGATTACAATCTATTCCACAGAACAAAAATAAAAATTCAAAAGACAGATGTCAAAGGATCGACACATTATGTGTCATTTACTCATTTCTCATGATGCAAATTTTTCCTTGGTAACACAATAAGTATGACTCATACTTGATATTCAATCTTCCCCACACAAAGCTTCCATCTCTATCATCACCGAGCCTTAATTTTTGGCTACTATCTTAATGAACCCAATAAAACCAAAGTGGTTCATGCAATCAAATATGCGAACACCATTTTCACTAGTCAACTCTCGATGCTTTTGCATTACTCTTTTTCATTTTGTTGTTTATTTATCGTCATGAGGTGTTTGCATTATCCATTCCAAACATCCTATGAACTAAATCAAAACTTTAGTACGCATATATTTTCGCAGTATCATGAAAGCAATGAGGGGCGATTTATTTTTTGCGAAAAAAAGTTTACGTTCTATAAGTACATAAATCCCTTAACATTAAATGAGTGTTTGGCATGACGTAATGCATATTATGTGCATGCCGGCAGCCACACATTATCTTCATGCTTTTGTGACTGCCGACAAGTGTGTGTGTTTATTCTTTTTAATGCAAAAAACTGAATAATAGTATATGTTTGTAAGCACATTCGTAAAAATGTTGCGATATTATAATGCATTTACCCTTCCACGTACTACCAATCCAAATGGAGTTAAAAGAGTAATCTTTAGTGAGTTGAGTAAAGTACCTTCTCCACTGTATTTTTTGCGAAACAAAATTCAGATAAAAAGCAATTACACATTATGTTCTGGTTCCTTTTTTCCGTGTGTGCTGCTTTTTTACTTTTTTTACGTGTATTTTTTGATACCCGAAAAATGGGAACAAGAGCGAGAGAGAGGGAGCGAGCAAGAAGAGAAGAAAAGCATGCGGCGTGGCGTTGAAAGTTTTGTTTACTCAAAAAAGTACATTAGCGTTTTCTGTCACAGTCACATTTTGTGTGTTTGTACTAACCCAAAATAAGTATGTCTCCCCACACGTCGTGGCTTCAAAGAGACGACTACACCCAAAGATATACTATAGGCTAAGTATTTTATAGCGGTGATGGAAATTATATAAAAAAAAGTGTCAAATGGAAACCTTCTTTCTATGAAGATAACCAAATGGTATAGAGATGATGGATTTTTCTAATTCTCTAGAATCTTAATGGCAGTTTATTATATAGCCAGTTGGAATAAATTTTGAACATATTGGAGTAGTGGATTGCAAGCATTCACTTCACATCGAGTCACCACTACTGAACTATATAAAAAAAAGTGAAAGAGTCAATCATAATCGCACCATACGCTACACGATACGATCGTCGTAGCACTCGTAGTCGACATTCTGGTAAGGTGTTTGTTTCCTCAACCAGCGAGTTTTATATACATTCCTTCCACATAGCATTTTTGCTGTCTATACATTCAATTGTACTTTTTACAAAATAAATTTAGTCCACTCGGTTGGTGTGGGGAACTGCATGGGGAGAGTAGGGGAAAGGTTATATTTATTTTCATGTTTTCCACATGTACAAATAGAATGTTTCAGCGTCAAGCGTCGAAAGTTGGTGTATGTAGAGTAGAAGTTAAGTAGAATGTGCGTGAACAAATAAATGAAGCTTGTCTTCTGAATTTCTGATGCACTTTTCAATAAACATTAGAAACTGGAAAGAGTCGTAAAGGAAGCAAGTTTTGAGGAAAATAAAAGTTCCGACATACACGTAAAATGATTTTTGATTTGGTTCACACCTTCCCCTTCATTATATTCATATTGCTGTGTTGTGTGTGCATGCTTGCACGGATACTGAACTTGCCCATGATTCTTTTCAAATCCGTTTCAAAGAGAATATTTTCATGTGCTGATTTGATTTGAATAACAATGCATGCATATACCTATATAAATTTATAACAATAAAGAATCAGACAGGATTCTTCGTATTGTTATTATTAAATTCAGAAGAAAACGAAGCTCCCCTGCAGGTTTTTGCCTGGTTAGTGTCCTTTCTTTATGCCAATCTCTCAAATGAAAACAAACTCTTTTTTACTGACAGCCTATATAACACAGTTTAAATACTGTGTATATATTCATGCTAGCTGGACATCCGGATATAAAGATGTGCTATCAAAAAATCAATTTAAATTTTTAAACTCTTTTCATTTCTGGACTGGAATAATGTAAGAGTTTATTGAATACCAATTTTCTTTGACATTTCTACTTACAAACTGGGCTGGTTGTTCAAGTACAAAAAAGTTCAATTTTAATTTTTCAATCTCCCGGGATGTCCCATGTTTCTAGTAACTTTCATATTATGTTACACGTGTACTCATCCTTAGCTAAAATACCTGATGAGTTTTTTTTGAAAATTTAGCTATGAAATGAACGCATGATTTAAAAATGAAAAGCTATGCCTAGTGAAATTGAGTATTTTTTAATGTTCAGTGTAATCATCAATTGGCCTGTGTCATTGTACAATAAAAAATAATTGGGAGTGGCAGGTAAGTTCTTTTAGCAAGAAACATTACCACAATAATATAATAATAACCATAAAAGTCACAAAAATATGTACATAACTTTTATTTCTCTGTTCATATGTAAATTTGTCATTTTGCTCATTTAGGTCACGCCCGATCGCACATCATTTTTTGTCAGTTTGCTTTATAATGAGTAACAAAATTGTCAAAACGTTTAGCATGTTCGTTATTTGTAAAGCATATACTCATATACATAATCTCTTCAAAGCAGAATGGTTGTGATTTGTAAATTCGTCACGAAGTCACTTATTACACGTAATTTACGCTTTACATAGCATTATTATTATTGTTGTTGTTTGTAGCTAACTAGTAGTAAAGATGATGTGATGCTCCTGCGTGGCGTTGCTTTAAAATGCATTTCATGCTTGATTTTGAAATCAAATCAATTGGTAAACGACAGTTTGAGTTTGGACTGAAAACAAATTTTAAAAGAATGTGCATGTCAGAGTTCTCCAGTCACTTCTTACTCTGTCTTGTCTATCTGTCTCACTCATTTTGCTTGCTTTAGTTGTAATGATGAAATGAAACATATTTTAAAAACTTTTTACAACTATTTCTGCTGCTGCTCATGTTACTTCTACGACTGCACTGCTGGAAGCATGAAACGTATTATACATCATGTAAGTATTCTCCGGAGAGGAAGAGTAGCAAACAGAGTATAACTCCAACAGTCGTAGTTTCCCTGTCTGCATGTTTCCTAGTAATTTTTAAACTTCCACTCTTGAGTACTCCCTTGGGGATAGGGGACGTAGTAAATCGTGTTCATCAATCCTATGTCCTCCTAAAAGCACACACATGAACTTCCATGACGACGAAAAGTGGCAATAATAGTAGATGTGTATATAGTAATATGGGACGAAGATGAAAGGAGTTATAAGAACGAAAATAATAAAAGAGTAGAAAACTGATGAGGTGAGGTCGTCCAATTGAGGTAAATGCTGCTTTTGAATAATATAATATTGAACCATATCTATCAGCCAGATATACCCGTCAAAATTCTTTTACGATTGAGTATGGAATGTAGAACGGGTAAAAATAATGCAATGTATGTACATAGATGCATTTATGCTACCTTTGCATGACGGTATTATTCATGTCTACCTTTTTAACCTCGGTGTATACATACATATCTCATCTTTCAGGTCTCTCACATCCCTTGAAGCATATTTTTATGTACCTTGAGGGTACATTCGTTCCTTGAAAAGACGTCATGAGTTTCATAATCCAGAGAGTAAGATTATTACAACAGTCATCCACATCGGGACTCTGTTTCTATTAAATAGACGGCAAACTGAAGAAGAAAAATAAACCAAGAAAGGCAGAGCGAATGAGTGAGAGAGGTGGTTATGCAATCCATACACATAGAGACCGAGATAATACCATTTGTAACATGAAACACAACTTAAGAATATGATACTTGGAAAGTGAAGTAATGCACAACGTCGACAACGATTCGATCCTTATAAAATCTACACTGCACTTCCCTTTGGAAATGCGTATGATTGTGTATATATTTGAATGCAGACAGATATATAGTAGATTCCACCGACCCTTCATGAAGATAAAGTGATGTTTCGTCAAAAAAATTGACCCCATGGGCTTACTTTTCTTCCACTGGTACTTCTATTGATATACTACCAACCGAGTTTTTTTCTTCTTTTCTTACACTCCCTTGATACTATTCATTCTCTCCTACTCTCTAATGCACATTCCTCTTCATTCATCCTCTTCATATTTTTTTTCACTCACGACTCACTACTATTTACTACTTCCATGACGATGAGCGAGCGAGGGATGCACAAAAATGCAACAAAATAGACCAGAGAAAAACCTCCTCTGAATTTCCACACTGTCAAAAAAAGAAACCTTTTCTTCATCTTTGATGATCGCTCCTGACAGATTTCTGATTTTCAAATTAAATGCAATAAAGTTGGGAGCAGAGACGGAATTTAGATTATGTCTAGTGTAGCGCAGAAGTTGTCAGTCACCACTTTGCTACTCTCTTAGTCATCATCATGATTTCGCTATGATCAACTTTACCATGATCAATTTTCTCCATAAGTAATATTTTGTATCTGACTCTCTGGTGAGAGCCATTTTTGTCAGCCTTCTCGTGTGGCAGATACTGTGTGGTGTGGTAAGTAAGACGAGGAAAAACACCCCTCATCTCTCTCGTATTGTGTGTTTCATCTTGAACCACACGCACTTGTGAATAATCCATCGAAGCATGCATGCATGAATTGGTTCAGTCATTTCATTTCTTTATTCTGGAGAGCTTGCATTTCATTCACTCTGTCTATTTGGTTGTTACTGTGGTACAAAGGAACCATAAGGATAAAAATGGAGAAATGTCGCGAGCAGCATTGCGATGAGGACAGGAAAAGATGGTGATTTGCGTGGTTGCGACTAAAGCTGTAAGTGCAGAGAATAACGAAAAAACTCATTTCTTTCATTCATTCGTTGCATGAGAGGGGTTTGTTCATGAAAATCAGTGACACTAAAGACCCGTAAGTGTGACGAGCACTTGAACAACACCCTGATTGAATGGAAACTACTACTACTGCTGGAGCTTCTGGTAGAGTGGTGGTAGTAAAAAAGACCCTACACATTCACTTACCACTATATTCATCCATCCGTCCATAATAATAATAAATGGATATCAACACATATCCCCACAAAGCTGTTGTCACATCATCGTAGCAGGATCATGATGAGCAGCAGCTTAGAATGTCGTTCCACTTTCAAATTACTGTAAGCCATGAAAGATGTACAGTGCAGACGCATGACCAGCGTGAGTTTCGCTATACAATTTTGAATTGCAAAAGCTGAATGATGTAGTCCTTTTGTAAAATATAATAGCAACACCGAAAGAAAATGATTGCATATTGACTTGACAGACTTTTAGTTTTATGCTGATCAAAGAAATTGGGTACGCATGCTGTCCATACAATCTTTTCATGCACGCAATTATTGAAAAGCTTAGCTAAAGTTTCGATTTAGTTGACTAGGTCATTGGTCTCTTTTAATTCACATTCATTTTGTATGGTGAGTAAAAAGGCTGTCAAATCGAATTTGTGCATATACAAATGCAGATTGTGTCTAAGAAAGAGTGTGAGTTAATATATAAAAAAGTTCCAAACTTGGATTATTAGTGTCATTATTTTTTCTGCTGCCACTTCCCGATAGATTTACCAGATAAGGCAGAGTTACCACTAAAGAAAGTCTGAGTGAATGTGTAGTGAAATGGGAGTCAACTGGGAAAGTCAAGGGAAATTCTTTCCACTTATTTCCTGTTCGTTTCATTTGATTCAATATAGTTTGATTTTCGTTTAGATGGTAGTACTTTGTAAGAGAAGCAAACAGTCTTGGTATTTATATTAGGTACACTATATTGCCAGTTGTAGCACTAACATCAATGTACAACTTTCCAATTGAATCAAACCTTTAACATTCCCAATGCATCCCTACAAGCAAGCTCTCTCGCACTGGGTTTGACGTAGGTACATGTCCTGCCATTTTCCTTTCCCCATGAAACCTACAACCAGTCAGATAGTCCACGAGATTTTTCCCTGAAGAACTTTTTCTGATATCATTAGGATACAACTTATTTACTTTCGTACATTCCTTATAAAGTATACACACCCTACAACGCATCCCTAAATAACTATAACTGCAATAGATCTGAGTAATAAATTGTTGCATACCTACTCATAAATACGAAAACTACATAAATATATTTTGTTTCCAAATGACTATTCATTCATTTCTTCAATTTTACCAGGCACTTCACCTTCTATGTTCAAATAAAGCCAACACTTCATCCGGAAAGACTTTCCCTAATGTTTCACATGTAGTTGTATTTATGAAAATATTTTCTTCATTTTAATAACAAGATATTTAACTTATGTTTATGATCTAGAATGTTTCTATGAATGTGCCGACGTAAAGACAAAACCGTCATCTTAAAAGTAAATAGTTTGAAACTCCAAGGTGAAAATTATTGTTATCAGCTTCAATTGAGCATAACCACAAGAAAGGTAGATAGACCACCATTTCAGTCAGAATAATTTCTGTAAATAGACATTTACGATTCCTGTGTGGTCTTCAAATCACAAACACGTTTCTTCTTGGTATGATTTTCTTTGACTTTAAGAAATATGGTAATCGATTAGATTCATACACACACATACGCTATTGAGAAGCCATTACTTGCAAATATGAGACTATTCATCTTAGTTGCGAATATTACAGTGTAAAAGCAAAGTGTTTTATTGACCTGAAGATTGCCAACGAGACGGAGATACGACTGCACAAAAAAAGCAAACACGTTTGTTTCATCATTCTCATTTTTTTGGTTGAAAATACATAAAAAGTTACAAAAAGTGTTAACAAGTGAGAAACAGTAACACACAAGACGCTGGAAATTTTTCTCTTCCTTACTGGCATGTTGGCGAATATACTTTGAACGCACTAATTTGTTTCTGCAATGATTTCACTCATTCTCGCAGCAGAAAGTCATAGTCACACTATATTGGATGGGTTTGTATAACAGACAGACAGCAAGCAAGTTTAGTAGTGTAGTAGGCCCTCTCACAAAAAGGGTTCAAGAGAAGGAGTCGGATTAAAATCAAAAGCAATTCTCACAGTTAGTGGAGAAGCACACACACACAACCACACAGATTGCACTTGTGCTTCATTTCAGGGAATGAAATCGTTTCCAGTAAAGTAGTATAGTTTCTAACATTGTATATCACTAGTTATTACTCTTCTACTACCGCTTTATACCACTACCACCACCACCAAGTTTCCCGATAGACTACTTCCACTTTTTTTATCACCTTAATAATACATAAGTGTATAAGGTTCTAGAGCGATACAGCAAACGCACCAACTCCACTGTGTGCTTATGACTGAAACACTTCTTTTCTGCTCCTCTTTCCTCATTTTCCTTGAGTTATGTTTGTATACATATTTGTATATGTGCCGGATTAGTTTAAGCACATATTGCCACACATTGGGGTAATTGCCACTATTCACTATCATCAGCATCATCATGATCATTCCTCTTAGTCAGTAGACATGGTTCCATAACATTCCTACTATTAACTTAGCAAGCAAACCCTGTTATATTTTCACCCTGTGCGCTGTTACCCATCACAAAACTACAGCCATGCAGCAGAACGAGAGAGAAAAAAACCCTACTGACTTCAATTAACTGTCTAATCGAAATCTAATTTGGAAACTTTTATACTCCTGGAAAAACCCATAATGACATGACAAGTAAGGGAAATAAAACGAGAGAGGACTTTGGAGGAGGGTTTCAGACTTGCTCTAGAAAAAGTACTGTAACTACCGCTACGACTGGCACGATTATTGATACCATGCTTAGCTAACTACCTTGGTTACTTATTTGCCAGGGCTGAAGTGAAAGGCTCTTAATAATACTACAACTTTATAAACTACATACCTTTACCTTACGGACGTGTATGCGCTCTCAGATATGGGCCTGTGTGCCTGAGGAGGACGTTGTGAATGGTGGTGGTGTTGCATCTACCAAACTACTATCGCGTTCGAACCAACGGTTCAAACTAAATTGAAAGTTTCCAGCCGCACTAGTACTAATACTGTTCGATACTCCTACTACTCCCGCCACTACAACAACTTTAACTAACTTTTTTTCTTCTGTCGCTTTCGATATAATACTTTACTTTTACTCTCACAAGTAATCCCTGTACGTAGGTACACTATCTTTAATGCAATATTTAGTAAACTTGCTTAGTCTATAATAATATAAAAACCAAGTTAACAGGGAAGAAGAATAGGCTTGTGTGTTCGCAAATAAATAACTACACCAAATAGACATAAGACCTTTCAAGTTATTAGGATAGAAGCAAAATAGCATAATGTATGTAATATCGAGCATCTAAACGGTTTCTTCTACCGTTCTTATCATCGTCAACAACACGAAAAAAGATTTTTTCTGTCTCGTTCCAACAAAAACTATTTAATGTGCACTTGCCCCGTTATAGAATGTCCGGCTTATAACCTTTGGCATCATCAAATATACTATAGCATGTACAAATTTAGCGAGGTGCGCACACGTTCTTCCTCTACTCATGTAAGTTCTTGCCGCTAGTTTGCATGAAACCCGTGATGATGATGATGGCATGCACTATGTAGGAATAATAATGCGAGGAGAAGAAGAAGAAGAAGTAGGAAAGAGCGAGCGAGAAATGAACTGGAAATGATTATTGTTTGCTTCTTCGTCGTTCTTTCTATTTTCTTCAATTTTTATATAATGGCAGAGAAAAAAGTTGTGCAAAACTCTAATTCATGCGAGTTATTTCATTAAAAGTGAGAAACGTTAGCGCTTTCGTCGTCTTCGTTGTCGTCGTTCTTACGTAATCTACCATGATACTTTAAGTTAGTCTTTGAAAAGTATGCATAAAATAAGAAGGTATACAGGATTGCAAAAGTCAGTGGTACTCTGGGTACACACGCGGGTAAGTAAATTGAATGTGCATGTAGCAAGATTTACATTAGACGAAGAACATGTGAAATTGATTCATGCATCCGAAGAAATTTCATTATTGAAATTTGCAGAAAAAAACAGTTCCCTTGCTTTTCTTCCACAGGTATGAAATCCGATTTAAAATTCCGTAATAAAAGTAGCAGCAAATAAACAGATTATCTTTAATGCATTCGGTGTAGCATCATTACTACTCTGACTTGTTAGTTTGTTTGAGTGTATGTTCTCAAAAGCAGAAACAAACTTGCATGTGTGATGCTGATGGCATTCTAGGCGCTATAGATTTTTGTTCAGGCTAAATCTCTGGGAAGAAGATGAATGCAGAAAAGAAATTGAATACAAGACACGAATAAAGGCGGATCTTCTCATAATTCCTTTCTCGGTTTAAATTATTTTTTCTATTTTCCCACCTGCACGTATATACTTTTTTTCATTTTCGAGAATTTTGCTCACGATTCGTTTGATTTCACGAATAAGACCATGAAGTTTCTTGGTGGAGAATTAGAATATTAAAATTATTTTTAAATTCTTACCTTTGTCATCCGTTCCAAATTTTGAAAACAAAAATCCGTTTCAAGATTTTCACTTATGAACTGTTTAGTATTACTAATTGAATGAAAGACAAAATCTAACACAAAAGCAGTATGAGACGTACTGAATTTTCTCAATGAACATTAAAATTTCACTTGGAAACTCACTTTAAAACATCAATAGTCCTAGCAAATTGCTAAAAACTAAATAAACTCAAGGGGTTGATATTTTCAAACAAATCGAATCAAAATACGACAAAATTAGTCATGTCAACTTGTCAGAATTATACTAGCTGTAAATATTTGCTGAAATGAATTAAATTTCGCGATAAACACAAACGTATTAATAATATTATGAGTTAATTAGATAGTACACGACACAAAACAATAGACTCTTATGCAGATGTTGACGGTTTTTATTTAACGGCTTGTCATAATCAACAACACTATCCTTTCACGCGGCACAGATTAACTTTGATATCAACAACAAAGGAGGATGCGTCAAATAGCATGCATTTATGTCCTCTCACAGCAGAAATACCTTCAAGTATGTGTATATGTTTATCTTTGTTCCTGAAAAATGAGTTCACTTTTGATTTTCCTCGTGCATGTCAACAGGCAAGTTGTCTCAACAAAAACGCAAACAGACACAATACCGGAGGACAAAAGCCTAAAAAATGTCCGATGGGCCACAGTTGTTCTGACTTTCAGTCCATTAAAACTGTTCAACTCTATGTAGGATTTTGTATATGATGAGAAGGAAGTGAAAGAGACGAGGTCAACGTGACGACAAGAACAAAAACTACATTTAATGTTTCTAATGCATTAGTAGAATGTGTGTTGCGCACAAATTCATTTTTTTAACGAGAGAGTTGGGAACTCTTTTTCACAAAAAAATAAAATATTCAAACAACTCGAATTCAAACTTTTTTCTGTGGCCACTTTTGGTAGTTTGCATGATAAACCTTTTTTGAATGCGTGGTGGTAAGGTGCGAACGAACTTGTCGTTTTGTCACAGCACAATACGCAATAAACCAATTGGGTTGAAAAAATACAATTTCTCTCTGTTCATTCACTCACATGCCTGTCTTAAAACACTTTTACTGTGTTGTTGTGTAAAGTTTTTCCTCTTATCTTCATTTCACATAAATATCCAGAAGTAAAATTATTTGTAGAACAACTTGTAGAATCAAAATATATATTCGCATACCAAATGGGTGATAGTAAAGTTGCTACTTTTTCTAATGCTTTGCTTTTCTACTGCCATGTAACATGTATGAACATTTTTTCAAAGAAAACTTTCAGCACAAATAGACACGGACACAGAACAATCAGCTCAAGAGGTCACAAACGGACAAATCTTTCTAAACAGAAGTAAACAACACAACTACGTTCTGTTATTATGTTATTAATGTTTTACGCAAATGGTTTCTTTGAATAAAATTCAAAAAACATGGGCAGTTCAATGTTGATAATGATTACACAACGTATATTTATTTTTTATTTCATCAATTTCAATTGGCTCCTCTTGCTTCCAAGTTATTCATCAACCTTATATCTTCCATGTCTCCCAAATTTATACTTCAGTACGCTGCTTTTCCTTTCGAATTGTTAACTGGAAAATCCAATATTCAATAAATAGGAATGCGTGGTAATTCGATTTATTCAACAAATTGTTCCATGCGAAAAATCCGATAATAGAAAATTTGTTCAAGATTTCTCCACACTACTGTTAGTGTATAAATGATTATACAAATACAGCTATTAAGAAAAGCTAATTTCGTGTTTTTTTTTCAAATATTAAAAACTAAATCAACATCAGCTTTGACTGAAGTTATTTGCTTGTATGAGACTATAGGTTGACTCAAACTTCAAGTTATTTCGTAGTCTTTCCTTTCACGTTTGACTTTTCCACAATTCCGCTTCTATTCACATCGTCTAACTTGACTTCTTCAGGATCACCACGACTTAATAATCTCAAGGAGCACACACACGTTCGATTGAACACTGAACACCAAAGACGGTCAGTACTTCCTCTGATGACAAAGTGAACAATCTGTTTTTTGATGAAAAACTTCCACAAAGCAGAGAGGAAAGCACGCACCAAAAATCCACGAGTCCAGTTCACTACTACTCTATATATTGTAAAAACATGAACACAAACTTTGCTCTTTTTTACCTCACAAAAATCCCACAATGAAGCACAAAAAGAAAGGAAGAAAAAGATAGAATGTATTTCTCGTTTTTATATTTTCTTCTTTGTAACGTTTCTTATTGTAAAATATTTTCACACAACTTTACAGTATGGATTTTTCCTTTTCTCAGTTGGCGTTTGCTACTAGCCATCATGATACATGTGAAAAACGTGAAGTTTGACAAAGTCAGCGAACACGACGAGGAGCAGCAGCGTAGCGGTCTTGGTAACACCAAGTCTGGAAGGGAACTGACGAGACAGGACTCAATGAACATGGTCTAAAGCGCTCCTTCATTATTATTTTTCGCTGCTTGCGCTCGCATACACCACCACCGTTGCCACATATATTCAGTCAGTACACTTGCTCTTCTTCTCCCTTTTTCCACAATCCAACACACAAACAATAAAGCAGAAGAGAGAAGTGGAGAGAAGTCAGCTAAGACTTGTACGTTTACCCTGCATTATTGGATGAGTGCTGCTGCTAACATCTTACATAAAAGGATACATTATTCGTTTTCATCATGATGGGATTGTGTGTGTGATGAGAGTGTGAGGTTTCGTGTGTGTGATGTTTCCATCCTTTTGGGGCAGCTTGAGGATCAAGTTGAACCTCTCTGAACTGAGCCTGGCATGTATGCCGAGTAAAAAACTGCTTTTCGTGTATCAAACTCAAGCAGGCAGGCAAGCAATGCAATGCACACTCACACACATACAATAGCTCAAAGAAATCCTGTAGCCGCTCACTTTTCCATTTCAGTTTCGTGTGGGTAGTTGTCGCTGGAACAACTGGAAAACGAGCGTTGCAGTGTACACCAGGAGTACTAGCTGTGTGCTATGTCTTTATATCAGCAACACGACTTTTATTCCATGACTCGTTTTATGAAAAACCCTGGCTGCCTCCCTCCTTACTCGCTCAACTCACACTGCTTCACTCTTTTTAAAATTGAGTGAACCGTCGAGCATTTCTTTCTTTTTGATTCTCTCGCACAAACACATACATACGCACAAATACTTTCCAGCTATTTTTTATATTTTCCATGCATTATAACAGGTTCATGTTCATTTCCCATAGAAATACGCATTTGATGGTACTTTGCTTTTGCTGGAGAGATCCTTTCACTTACCCTCCCATGTGATGCAGTGCATTTTGTTTAACTGAAGGTGGTAGTGGCTACTGGCCTCGAGCTTGTCTCTTTTTTGGCTGTTTCAGTTTTCTATGAAGTTTCGGATGCACATTGCTCGTCGTCATTACTACGGTGTGCATATGTGCGTGTGTGTGCGTGCAAGTATCCATGTTCTGATATAAAGTGCATCCTTCATTACACATATCTCAGCTATATAGCTGTTGTTGTCCAGATATTTAAATGGATGTAGTGTATTTTATATCGCTTTATAAAGGGGGCAGGTTACTTCACTTATTTATGTGGCATCTTTTTCCCTACTATAATATACAGTGGAAAATGAATTCATCCCTCCGGTGCTTCAGTGTGTTTGCATGATGACATAGGAATAAGCATAGCTGCTGAAAGCAAAAGGGTCTGCATTTTTATTATATTTTTATACGTAAGCTGGGTTGAAAATGAGTATTAACGGGAATAAGCATGAGATGCTGTTTCCACCGAGACGACAAAAAGTGGAGAATAGAAGGGTAGCTAATATCTCTAGATCGAGAGCGATTCTCTTAAGATGAAAAAAGATGTGAGGGGATGAGGTTTTTTCTTTCCTCTAAAAACCTCCAAGTGAAGATACATACAACAGCATGTTACACTACCCATGTAGGGGGATGAGAAAGGGTCCATTCATGTCACATGAGTTTTTTTACTAGCGACTTTTTATGCATGATGCTAAGGGTTTGTTGGATCATCCCTTTAAATTTTATATTTTGAAGCCCTGTGAAATACTACTCAAATATTTCTGAAAACTTAAAAAACTTAAAGAACGTACTTGCTGGATATTCCGTATTTCATGAATGACTCCGTTAATTCTTCGTTTGATGATGTTATACCTCTCTCTGTCTCGATACCTATAGCTTAAATACACTTTTCCCCTTCCACTTTTTCCTTTTTGCTTTCTCACCATCCATCCATCCATTTTATTTCTTTTTTTCTACAATTCTTCTTTCATTGAGACCTCTTAGCTTTCTGAAGGCTCATTGCGACATAGCGCATTGAATGTTAGAATGGATAATATACCCTTCCTCTCTCGTGTCGTCAATATTGTTACGGTTTTACGAAAGAAGGAAAAAATCAAGTGAGTAAATAAATACGTTTTCAGCTTATAATTTCTGAAGCCAACAAGCCAGTGAAACATTCTGACTTCATTCTAAATATTGAGTCAAGAGATTTTTATGCCTTGTTTTAAAAGTGTACTGAGCCATTGAATGGGCGAGTGATTTAAAAGTTACACATTATTATTTCTTTAATGTGTACATCGTTGCAAAAGCCCACACAAGTACAAATGTGTACAAGCTTCCTAGCACTGCTCTTACTTATTCATGCTATTTGGGGTCGGAAGGTGTTACAGCTAATTATTTACATCAAAGCTAACACGCATAATTTCGTAACCTACTGAAAAACTACATACCTTTAATCATAAAATGTAGTATGGCATTTTGTCCTGATTAAGCATTTTCAGCAAACCGATTTTTAGCTACAAAACTGCAGAATTGCTAGTAATAAGCCCTTGTTTCAAAATCGACTTTATTGACAATTATTCTTCACAAGTAGTAGAATCAATGAGGATAAGTGGATCAAATTGGGAATAATGTGGATAATGTTATTGGAATTGGAAACGATGGTTTTCTTTTTTTAGCGAGAACTGACAACAACTAAGCTTGCCGATTACTCTGTCTGAAGACATTTCAGTAAAATCTATTGGGTAATATTAAATTTTATTTCGTCAGACGTCTCTCGTGCATTTTCCCCATAAAAGCAAACAGTTTGCATTTTTCTTTAATGTTCAAAAACACATGACGAGTTAATATTCAAACTTCCTCTCATCATCACACAATTGCAGTAATTCCCTCAGAAATTATATTTTCAAAAACCCTGTTTTATTCACAGTCGCTCTTTCTGTTTAGTGCGCAGCGTTGTTGCTTGGCTTTAAAACCAGCGTATTTATGGAATCGCAGATGATAGGTTTAGTGTAATTCATCTACAAACTTTACTTTTCATTCATAAAGTACGCCGGTAGTGTTGGATTCAGAAAATGGGATAGAATGAGAGCCAAATGGTAAAAGCTATTTTTTGAGGGTTGTAATATTTATTTCATCTACTCGTTATTGCTTCATTGGAAAAATGCTAAGACATCTTCCCATATTTTTGATATACATTACAACAGCAGCTTTAAAGTTATGAGTGCGTGCAAGCGCCTAAGTACTTTACTGCCTTTTATAGGCCTACAATTCTACACACAAACAGAAAGTCATATACGCACATTATATGTAACTACATATACGTATCCATGCATGAATGAATGAAATCGGACTCACTCTCTCATACTCAGAAAGAGTCAATGTAATCTACCCTCATCGCGGAAGTGTGAAAGGAAGGGTGAAAAAAATTTCTTCTCTTTCTTTCTTTTTCAACGAAAGAGGATTGTCCTTCGGGACTAGCATATAAAAAGCAATTTTTATGGAAGCAGGGGAAATGACTTGGTCGTTTATTTCATGTCGCAGAGAATAGCTGTGATTCTTTTCTTTAAAAAAGTCAGTTTCCTTTTCTCTCCTCCACCACTATGCCGTTATCATCGTTTACAATATTTTTTCTAGATTTTCTACGATGCATAACACTCGTCTCACTTGTTATATGGGTCTTGTTGTTATGACGATGCTATATTTTCGTATTGATGTGTGCGTGTTACTGTGCGGATTATTTTGTTGGTGTTCTCTCTCTCTCACTCCCTCACTATATTATATAGTATGCTATTATTACTAGGAAGACAACTTGACTTGGAAAGTGGAGAGAGAGAGGGAGAGCTGCTCATGGGAAATAAAAAGTGGGTTTTTCATTTTATTTACAGGAATTGCGGCCATACCATTTTATTGCTTATTCACACAAATTCTGCAATTTTTCCGCTTTCACTTTTTTCCGGTATTTTCCCTTTTAGTGGAACATTATTATGCGTACTATATAGTCATACATATTTTTCAAAAGGGAATATGAAATGGATATGTTTATACCGAATAATACTTAAATGTTTCATTGCATGCTGCCCAAGTAAAATGCATGCATACTGTGCAATACATTGATATGGATGTTTATAGCTAACTGTTGAAATTCTTTTAAGCATACTCGGTATTGGATGGTAAAACCTTTCGTTCCGTCTATTTTTTTCTTCTGGTGAAAACATGTATTTTTATTTGAAACAGTGCATACAATAACCCCTTAATTGTTGATGAGTGCACACGTTTTTATGAAAATTTTAATTTCATGAACTAAAATACATGATAATAGTACATAATTAGCCGAAAGAAGACTTCGTCAACAACATCATATCTTTCGTTTAATGTACATATTTGCTTCGCAATGCATCGTCAAATATGACCGCTGAAAATGTATGGATTCACTATTAAAATTATTATGCGGTTTGTTATAAACTATTGGATCTTTTCCCGATCATCCTACTTTTTCCTAACTTGATTTTAATCTCTCTTCTGCATGCATACCGAACAAATTTGATTCTCATGATGTTCGGTGATTTAAAAGGCTGTTAGCGTGTTAATTTTTTTTTCTTGTCGGTCAAACCGAAGAACCCTAAAGAGTCGATATGTTGCTTACAAGTCCTGTTACAACAATCGTTTTTATACATAATGGATAACATTGCCTACTCACATATGCATTCAATGTACCTATTCAATGATTACATGCTTGTTAGTGGAATGGGGCCAAAGACCTGCAAGACTCGTATTGCACTTTTGCCAATTAACCAGCTATCAAGATTGTCAATCTCAGGAAAGTAAAAAAGAAGAAATAAAGATTTTTTTCTGTCTTTCTTGCAACGTACCGTATAAGAAAGCAAAATGGCAAAGGTGGTGTTGGGAGAGTGGCAAAGGGTTGTATAATGTGACTCTATGCGACCAGCAACAAAGACATGATTGCATACTTATTTTCATATTATTAGACAAGAAATGTTTATGAATATGCATGCCCATGTTTTATTGTTATCACCTTGATTTTTCTATTGAAGATGAAAGCCACCCAAAAAGAAGAAAAAAACGACTTTTGTGAGCACATAACCATCAAAAGAATAAGACACCGCTTGTCACCATTTCTTCAATTAGTACCTTGTGAAATAAAGCGAGTATAAACTGTGTAATCCTTCCTCCTGTGAAAATGACTGAAGAGAGATAAGAAATTCTGAATGGGACCACTTTACGCTTGAAAGTCATGTCTTTTGAAAGGAGAAGAAGCGTAAGGCTGAGTTAAGTAAGTATAAAGTACCACAAGTACAATATGTGCATCATAGCCAAATGATTTGCTATTGTAAGAAAAAACCTTCATTGTGAATGAAGTACTGTGGTCATGTCATAAGGAAAACGGCTTGGCTGAGCTTTTTTGTTGTTTTTTAGTCCTCCTCTGTTTTTTTGCCTTACCGTGGACATAGTTTGATACGCTGCCAATTTAAATTGAAAAGAATCAAGTAAGATGGTAGTTTCTTGGCAGGGTGAGACCATAACCAATACAAAAGTATGTATGAAGCATAAGGAAAGAATCTATCCAAAACATGTCCACATTATATCTATTAGTTAATACCACATGCTATTTAAAGGCAGAGCCGAGGAGGAAGATGTTAAGCAAAAACAGCAGAGATTAGGGAGGATTCCAATTTTTCCTATTACGAGAACGACCAAGGGAAAAAAGTTACTCCAAAATGTATGTAGATTGCAGTATTTAAAATGAAATTACGCCTTTTTGGGAGCTCAAAATTTGACTTTTCTATATTTCTATACTGTCTAGTCTAAACCGTGAATCGTTCTTTCAAATTATACCTGTAAAGAAGAGAGGAAAACTGGAGGCGAAAAGAAAAGTTTTGTGATGCGGTTAGGAGGATGCTGATGATGAGGATGTTTATGTTGTAGAGAGATCAAGCGCGAGGAGAAAATAAATGGCAATATGCTCATTTTTTCCTCTCTACAGCTTCCTTGTTTTCTCCCTAAGCATTGCTGTTAAGCGTATGAGGCCATGTCAGTGAAATGTACTTTCCATGATGAGAAAAGCGATGAGATTCACGTCTTTCAACCCTTTTAGCTCCAACGGCAATACACGAATAACCCTTTAAGCCTTCACACCAGGATGCATTTCCCACTTTACCGACAGCATTCTCATCATCGTCGTGATCATCATAATTGTCTACCTCACAACAAGTAACGATCCAGTAAAAACTTTGAGTGTTGTTCTTGTGGCTAAATGCAGCATGGAACGGCAGAAGAAGTCAAGCGGTTTCACAACTGAATTCTTTATTGTAATATTATGACGATAATGACGGGAGCATGCCTTCTTCCTTTTCACGAACAAAATAAAATAACCCACCTTGTTTTTCGAATGTGAGGGATGCAATGCTGGAGGTACTTCTTTGCTCCATGCGGATTATTATAGTGGGTCGTAGTGTTATTTTGCTTGCATCCTCCCCATTTTACTCCTTTTTCCTGCTACTGCTAGTTATGCTCGATGCTTCTGGTTGTTATACTGCCAGCAAGGGGAACTGATTGCTAATTCCCATCGTAATGCAATTTCATGAGCAAACTTTTGTAAGTTTATACCAAGTTAATTTGATAGGGATGTCGGCGGTGAAGAAACAGCTGCTCTGTCAACTCAGGTGGTTATTAGTGGAAAATCAAGGATCATATTTTTTTAACGAATTTATGGCCCACGTTTACAAACAAACATTATCATCAATAGAATGGCAGAAAAGCATCATCCTCTGAAATAAAACTCAGCCAGTGTGATAATGCTCAGCATATTATGCTGTCGGTTTTTTTATAAGTGGAATTTCATACTTAACAATAGCATGTACTCCATTTCACTTTTGCTGTGAGAATGAATGTTTTTTTGTTACAGTATCAATAATAATCATAATAATAAATGCTGCTGCTGCTCCTTCTGTTATTGCTCTTGTCAGTAGATATTTCAAAGAGCTATAAAGGGACTTCTTCAAACCTTTATTCATACAGCTACACACAACACAAAGTAAAAACTATTTATAAATTTTATCCTAGCATGTGAAATAAAAGGAGAAAGGAAGTATAAGATTATAATGATAATGGTTGATTTCATTCAACGAGAGCAAAAGTGTATTATTACATGTAATATGTAGTTTCAATTGGTGCAATTTCTTTCATTACTGCCATGCTTAACTGCCAGCATCGCCATTACATTTAACTGGATATGTTTTCATGAGAGTTTTGTTTGAGACAGACAGCAGTCTTTCTATTAACTAAAAGCACTGGTTAATGAGAAAATATCAAATAATAACGAGTGGTGATGCAAGTATTAGGTATGGTATGATTATGATTAGTTATACGCACAATTCATGACATTCAATGTTTAGTGCAAACTGTTTAATATCACTTGATTTAAAAAATAATTTACCAGCCCAAAAGAATAAATAAGCAAAGTATTAGCATAACAATCTTTAAGCGACTCATCATATCAACAAAGGTTTGCTCAAGTGCCGAAACTTTCAAAGTGCACACTTGGGAGGGATGACTGTTCTATGGAATATTGTAAACTAACGTTTTCGTTTTGTGTATGTACATGTTACCTTAATCTCTAGCTGTAAAAATATTACTTTGAACGTATTAAATATTAAAGAAGGTACTTTTCTATTCCATCATTGTTTATTTTCCCCCCTTTATAATGAATACACTTTGAATTCCCCCAATTGAGAAAATGAAATTGCATTCAACAGTTTTACAGTGCACCATATCGACAACGTCATACCAAATCAATTTTGATGTAGCTGTCAGAAAGGAAAAGAAGAAAATCCAATGATGACGATGATGATGATGCTGATGTGATGGAAATCAGATCTGGTTTATTGTTCCTTCCTTTTCTTACTTACCGGTTACTCCAAGAGTAAAAGTCTAAATCTTGTCGCGTACGCATTCCACTCGTCTTGACTACTATCATCATCTTTTAAAGCAGGCTTATAAATAAAACACCCATAAGCATGCATGTAGTGCCAGCACTATACAATCAATAGCAGCATTACTGCCAATTGCATCCTTCTGCCACAAACTTTATGTGAGTTGTCCTCTCCTCTGCCTCTCTCAGAAAGTGCATCCTTCTCATCATCATCTCTTTGCATTGTGTGCATCAAATTGCAGTGCAATCCAATACAAGCTCATAAGTTGGTAAAAGTCTCTTTTTATTTTGAAAAGAGAGAAGAACCGACAGAGAGAATGGCGAGATGAGGGGAGACAGACAAGGAGATAGAGAAGAGAACGAAGGGTAGCCAGGATGGGTAGGGTAAGATAAAGGAAGCAGAAGATGCATTTTCTTTTTTGCTTTCTGTCCTGCGAGGATGTCGATGGTGCGTGGTAGTGTTGTTGAATGCAACGCAACAGCATATAATCATCATCGTCATGGAAAGTTCTTTTTCTTTTCTTTCTTCGTTTTTTTTCAGAAAAGACGAGCTGAGTAAACTAAACAAGGGGAAATAATAATACATACATACATCCCCAAATACACACACGTAAGATTCATGGAACGGTGTAGTGCTGCTGTTGCTGTTATTTCTCAGTTCGTCTTCTCTTCATCCTGTTTTTTGTTAGTATTCCTTGGATACATTGCTTTTGCTTGCTGTTACTCCGCTGTAGAAATTGATGTGATGTAGACGAAGACCTGAGAAGATTACAAGAGACATGGATAAAACCCTCAGGAAATTTAGGGTTACCATTTCCTTCATCACTCTGTGCGTGTACAACAGATAGATACTGTGTGTGTGGGGATGCTGCCATGTCGTTTTCTTGCAACA